>CM056376.1:45767473-45962379 GCA_029718625.1 Synaphobranchus kaupii
TACAGCAGTTCCTCTGATTGATTTTATGCATTTGATCTCGCTGCCCCAACAGCTTTGTGTTTATACACACACATTACACACACGCACACACAGGCAGACAGCCATATACACGCTCACCGATACCACGCTTTTATTTTGAGGTCTGTCAGTATAATCAGATGTTGGCAGTACGAAAACGCTGGAGAGAGGCAGTACTTCTCTGGTCTAATTTTAGATGGCGTCACATTTCAACCGGAGACGTGCTGGTGTTCCCCCACCAGCTGTTTGGCAAATTACCCAGAGTCGGAACACTGGGGGATCTTGCTCATTTGGGCAAAATTCCCGACCGAGCGCACTGCGCTGCGGTGGTTCTCATCACAAGCAGCTTTAACAATCCCACCGTAGCCACAGACCCAACGGGAAGGGCGCATTCAAACCTCAGCCTCGGACCCAATGAGAAGGGCGCACCATGAACTGTAGCATCACTCTGGGACCTTTTTATTGAATTAAATAAACGAAAAAGATGAAAGCAGAGTGTGCGGTTTTGTGCGCTCAGTAGCTGTGAAATTCCCACGTTTCTCTGAAAGCTCATTAAAGCGCCTCATTAATAATTGAAATAGCACTATTACATACTTTGCTTCATAAATTTTTCAGAAGATTTTTGTGAAAAAATATGAAGGAATCTTTACGGACCATTTTTCCTGTGCGAGTTTTGTTTTTGGTACGTTTACTGCACAGGAAATGAGAGTGAGAGTTTCCGGTCGTCCTGTGGGCCGTGTTGAGAATGTGCACCAGTGTAACCCAAACATCGCACAAACATGTATGAAACATGCATGATGTGTGAGGTGTCAGGGTTTTTGTGTTTGAGGATGTTAGCATCTGAATGAGGGTGGATCGATGGTGTGATGGAGCGGGAATGATTGGCAGTTTGGGCTCTGTGGGTGTTATGGCGATGGTCCCAGTACAATGTTTGCTTATTAATGTGTGCTGGCTGACCCCCCCCCCCCCCCACCGGACTATCGATTTGGGAGCTGAGCAATGTGGTTTTTGATTATATGGGGGGGGGGGGGAGAACGACAGAGCAGTTCGCGGGAAGGTTCCTAACCAAACACATTCGCTTTTCTTGGTTGTGGAGCCACCTTCGACGTGTCTAAGCCAATCGGCGATCGAGACTGGTCCGTGCACAATAATTTTTTTTTGTAAGTATATTTTGGATTCTGTTGTCACATTCCCCCCCCCACCCTTTAAATTGCTCCAATCAGAATTGAGGATTCGTCTGCATTCCCTCACTCATGGTGGATTTATTTATTTTTTTATCTTGGCTGCCCCCAGTCGCACAGAAACACACACACGCACACAGTCACAGTTGTCCATGTGGAATCTGTAAAACAATCCCAAACGCTCAGCTAGCAGATAAATCTCCCCCTCCAGTCAACTGTGAAGTCCCCCCCCTCCTTACACGGTCGAGCAGCGCGGAACGACCTCCGTCCCTTAAGGGAGTGCGTTTTCCTCTCACTCCTGCCAGACGATGTTAAATAGCCAAACCTCTCTCTCCCCCACGTTGATACTTTTACCAGAGAATCATTGCTGAGGCAGTGTTCATGTTTTCCATGTCAAAGGATTCGCCTCACTGAGGTGAATGTACCTCTAGGTTTTATTTAGGCCTTATTTATTTTCACAAAGTGAACATAAAAGAAAAGAAAGAAACGAGTAAAATGTACAAGAAATAACAGAATGTGCAGGTGAGATAAAAAGCCAAGAGCTGGTTATCGAGTTCTCACCCAGAAATTAACAACAAATCACAGTGCATAAAGTACAGTATCGTATTGAAATGTAAGTTCAAAAGTGTAAGTTAAAAAGGGGATCGAGATAGGTAGATAGACCTCCGGGGTCAGTTTGTGAAACCGAATCCTGTTCATAGTACAGCTGATTTATTTCTCCCTTTCACTTCTGGCATCAGTAAGAATATTAGGTGTGTACTTAAAAATGCCCATTCATAAACGGTTCATAATATTACATGCTGAAAAACTAATGGAGATGAACCTTACTTCACAGTTTTTGTGTGTTACAAACAACTACAGTTGTGTTAAAAAAAATAGCAGTACAACATCAGTAACCTGATGAACCACTGTTATTAGTAGTAGTGATATTTCTGCATGGCAAATAATTTACTTGTAGATGTAGTAGTGTAATAGAAAAACAACAGACCCAACTGTCATGACATGCACGCTGCTTGTTCTGAGTAATTGACTCATTCATTGAAAGGGGCGTGTTCAAAATAATAGCAGTGTGGAGTTTAGAGAATTCATTCATTCTGTGAAAAAACAGGTGTCATTAATTGTCCTTTATTAAGGAAGAAGGGAAGCAAATGTTTCACACATTGTTAGAAAGTATATTTCCTTCTGAATTGCTAAGTAAAATGGGCCGTTCCAAACATTGTTCGGAGGAACGACGTAATTTCATTAAAAAGTTGATTGGAGAAGGGAAAACGTATAAAGAAGTGCAGCAAATTATAGGATGCTCAGGTTAAAATGATCTCAAATGCTTTAAAATGGCAACAAAAACCCGAAACACGAGGAAGAAAACGAGCAACTACTGTTAAAACGGATCGAAGAATAGTCAGAATGGCAAAGATTCAGCCAATCATCACCTCCAGAAAGATCAAAGATGATCTAAAATTACCTGTAAGTGCTGTTACAGTCAGAAGACGTTTGATCAAAGCTAAGCTATCAGCAAGAAGCCCCCGTAAAGCACCATTGTTGAAAAAACGGCATGTGCAGAATCGGTTAAAATTTGCCAAGGAACACATCGATTGGCCCAAAGAGAAATGGCGTAACATTCTGTGGACTGATGAGAGTAAAATTGTTCTTTTCGGGTCTAGTGGTCGTCGACAGTACGTCAGACGACCCCCGGGTACTGAATTCAAGCCACAGTACACTGTGAAGACAATGAAGCATGGTGGTGCAAAAATCATGGTATGGGGATGTTTTTCATGCTACGCTGTTGGGCCTATTTATCATATACCAGGGATCATGGATCAGTTTGAATACATCAAAATACTTGAAGAGATTATGTTGCCGTATGCCGAAGAGGAAATGCCCCTGAAATGGGTGTTTCAACAAGACAACGACCCTAAACACACGAGTAAGCGAGCAACATCTTGGTTCCAGACAAAAAGGATTGAGGTAAAGGAGTGGCCAGCTCAATCCCCCGACCTCAACCACATTGAAAATTTGTGGGGTGACATTAAAAATGCAGTTTCTGAAGCAAAACCCAAAAATTCACAGGAACTGTGGAATGTAGTTTGTTCATCCTGGGCTGAAATACCTGTTTCTAGGTGCCAGAAGTTGGTTGACTCGATGCAACGCAGATGCACAGCAGTTATCAAAAACAATGGTTATGCAATTAAATATTAGTTCAGTAATTTAAAGTGGTTAAATCTTGAAAAATTTCTTCAGTTTATACAGTAAGTGTTTGAGTTTGAAGAGAAAAATGTCGACTGCAGATTAATATTCCTTTTCTTTGCTTCCTGTAAAAGAATAACGCAGACTTGATCAAATTTGTTAATGCTTTGATTTGGAATTGAATGTGTAATGTTTCCACTACATTTGAAATATGGAACTAAAAGCTATTAAAAAATATTTGCACTTTATTCACTTTTTTTAACGCACTGCTATTTATTTGAACACAACTGTATCTTCTCTGTACTTCTGGAAATTGAAGATACTGTAATATATTGTAAATATGTACACTTTTTTTGAAAGTATAATTATAAATGTATTCTGCATCACTGTATTTAGAAATATACGGGATATAGTAGTGTCTGAAAGCGGCAATAATTTGTAGATGTGCCCATATATTGTGAAGTGTTGCAAGATTTTTATATCTTGATGAATGTTATTCAGTATTCCCATTATTTTAACTATATCTCATGTCTTTAAGGGCTGTGAGATACTTTCAGTGAATGTAGTTTTAATGTTATACTGGTGTTTTAGGCTTTCTGCACTGTGGGATGTGTTTTGGAAATGGGGTTGGTCTGAGATATGTTTTGGGGTCAGAACTATGACAGCGTACTCCATCACCGCGCTGGGCTGCTGTCCCAGGCCAGGCCTGGGTCAGACCCGGGTCTGAGTGAGAGCATGGCCCCCGGTTCCCCCCCACAGAACTCAATTAGCCCCCTGGTCCAGAGGTGGCCCATTTCTATCAATCTGTCTCTGTCTCTCTTTTTTTTCTCTGTCCCTCCCTCTCTACCTCTCACTCTATCTTCCCCTCCCTCCCACTCTCATCCCTTCCTCCAACTCACTTTCTCTCTCGCCCTCTCGTTCTACTAAGCTCCCTCGCCCATTCCCTCCCTCTCCCTGTCTGAATTCTATTTTCCCTCTTCCTTCTCTCTTTCTCCTTTTCTGTCTCTTTTTCCTCTCACTCTCTCTCTCATGTTGTGTTTTATTGGTTTCACTGTCATTTACAGTCATTCGAGCAATAACTTGCGACGCGAATCGCACTTTGATGTCAATTAACACACTGCTGTAAATACCGTCGAAATTTAATTTTAGTTCATTTTAATTCAGTAATGCTTTATTGCCATGCCTGATTATCACAGTATTGCGAAAGCATAACATCGAATCAAGACATTTTTTTTAAATGCTTAGCTGTGAGCCGCAGAGCTTGCTGAAAGAGACGTCCGGTTCTCTGCGCTCCCTTGTACCGGACGATCCCATGTGGACGGGTGGGGGGGGGGGTTGCGGGTTTCATTTTGACACTAATAAGTAATGATTCAACTAAACCCATATTCAACCAAATTAGGGATTCATTCTGAAATGACTGAAGTGGGGTTCACACCACACTTGGAGCTCAGCAGGCTCCGGTTTGTGGACTGGTCACCCGTGTGAGGCCCTAGGCTCAAGTTCCAGTTCCGCATGAATCTGCTCCTAAGAAGGTGCCGGGGATCTATGATTGCTTTCCGGTGATTCCTGATTTGTGCTGGGAGTAGTCTCTAGGACAGGGGTACTCAAATCTTGCCCTCAAGGACAGTATTACTGCTGGTTTACTCTTCTGCCTGATAGTCCACAGTCCAATATTGTCACAGATTGCATTCACCTGGTGCGTCAGGTTTAATTCAGTCCCTGATTAGAGGCGAGGAATGAAAACCAGCAGTAATACTGGCCCCGATGGCAAGATTTGAGTAACCCTATATAGGATATAATGGTTACCTAGGTCCTAGGCCTTTATTCATTCAACATTTGTACGTACTAAAAGGTCTGCTGTATAAGATAGTTGTAAAACATAAGTCTGCTTGTTTATTCATAAATTATTTTTTTATTTATTAGATTCTTTTATCCAGCAGCATACAGTGAAAAGCAGTTGTGATGCTGATGGCGTACATCATAAACACAAGACAGAATGGAACATAAACACAGATAGAGCCCCATCTGTGATATAGCGTCAAGCTGAGCCGCGTCGATAAAGATCTGAGCGCGCAGCGGAAACCCGCTTCCACATCCTCAGATACGTTCATAAAAACCCAAATTAGCTTTATCCCCACCGGCAAAACTCACACGGTGCCAAATTCAGCACACTGCCTAAGTAAGGATGAAAATGTTGGGCCGAATTTTAGTAAGCACGAGTTTACTGGGAGACAGGGTAGTGTAGGAGTCTGAGAACTGGGCTTGTATCTCCGGGGAATGTGTCTGTGGTTGTTGGTTCTGTTCTTTTTACGTGTCTCTTTAGAGTATTAAAATATTATAATATGTGTCATGGTCACCCATGCATGCATGCTTGTTAAGGAATAAATTGTGGATAATTTATTCTTCATATTGTGTGTGTTTTGTAAAGAACATCTCGTTCTGGTTGTTCTGTCTCGGCCCATCTCTGGTTTCTCTGAGCTCCTGACATCTCTGTCTGACCCCTGGCTTCCTCTGTGTGAGAGCGAGGGAGCAGAGGTTTTGGACGGAAAAGTGAACTTGTGTTCTTTAGATTCACTGTGTCTCTCTTGTACCATTTTGACAGAAGGCGCACTGGATAAGTCGGAGCCAAAAACTCAATCCTCAAACACGCTGCTACAGCCAGACTGCTACAGAAAGAGTTATTTTAAAACAAAAGAAAAGTTTTTATTTTCTGAAAAATTTGAGATGCACCAGTACCACAGACCGCCATGATTAGGCTTGAGTCACCATGCAGGCACGGTGGTCCTCCAGGGTCAGGGTAGAGTAGCTCTGCAGGCACTGTGGCCCTCCAGGGTCAGGGTAGAGTATCTCTGCAGGCACGGTGGTCCTCCAGGGTCAGGGTAGAGTAGCTCTGCAGGCACTGTGGCCCTCCAGGGTCAGGGTAGAGTAGCTCTGGAGGCAACGTGGTCCTCCAGGGTCAGGGTAGAGTACCTCTGGAGGCAACGTGGTCCTCCAGGGTCAGGGTAGAGTCGCTCTGCAGGCACCGTGGCCCTCCAGGGTCAGGGTAGAGTAGCTCTGCAGGCACCGTGGCCCTCCAGGGTCAGGGTAGAGTAGCTCTGCAGGCACTGTGGCCCTCCAGGGTCAGGGTAGAGTAGCTCTGCAGGCACTGTGGCCCTCCAGGGTCAGGGTAGAGTAGCTCTGCAGGCACTGTGGCCCTCCAGGACCAGGGTAGAGTATCTCTGCAGGCACTGTGGTCCTCCAGGGTCAGGGTAGAGTAGCTCTGCAGGCACCGTGGCCCTCCAGGGTCAGGGTAGAGTAGCTCTGCAGGCACTGTGGCCCTCCAGGGTCAGGGTAGAGTAGCTCTGCAGGCACTGTGGCCCTCCAGGGTCAGGGTAGAGTAGCTCTGCAGGCACTGTGGCCCTCCAGGGCCAGGGTAGAGTCGCTCTGCAGGCACCGTGGCCCTCCAGGGTCAGGGTAGAGTAGCTCTGCAGGCACCGTGGTCCTCCAGGGTCAGGGTAGAGTAGCTCTGCAGGCACTGTGGCCCTCCAGGACCAGGGTAGAGTATCTCTGCAGGCACTGTGGCCCTCCAGGGTCAGGGGTAGAGTAGCTTTGCAGGCACTGTGGCCCTCCAGGGTCAGGGTGGAGTAGCTCTGCAGGCACTGTGGCCCTCCAGGGTCAGGGTAGAGTAGCTCTGCAGGCACTGTGGCCCTCCAGGGTCAGGGTAGAGTAGCTCTGTAGGCACTGTGGCCCTCCAGGGTCAGGGTAGAGTAGCTCTGCAGGCACCGTGGTCCTCCAGGGTCAGGGAAGAGTAGCTCTGCAGGCACCGTGGTTCTCCAGGGTCAGGGTAGAGTAGCTCTGCAGGCACTGTGGCCCTCCAGGACCAGGGTAGAGTATCTCTGCAGGCACTGTGGCCCTCCAGGGTCAGGGTAGAGTAGCTCTGCAGGCACTGTGGCCCTCCAGGGTCAGGGTAGAGTAGCTCTGCAGGCACTGTGGCCCTCCGGGGTCAGGGTAGAGTAGCTCTGCAGTAGGGGTGTATCCGGAGCTGAATACCGTATTCGGGAACGCACGAATAATGCGTTGGAACAGATATTTTTTTCTACCTGAAGTTGCTCATTAATGTTCGGATTCGGAAAAAAAAAAAAAAAAAAAACGAGAGAGCGCAAGAGAAGAAAAGGAGACTAATTCGGCACAGCTAGCTATCTGCCAGAGATTTAATTCATTGAGATAATCACTCCTGTTAGTGGCTAACACAAATGCCCTATCAATATCAGCATTATAAAACCAAAATGTGACTTAATGTTTATAAAGATATTTTTCTAACGTATTACTCTAGATCAGGAAGGTCTCCTGTATGCCATTGATAGACAAGCGTATGTTACGTGAACGTTACAAGTCCACAGTGTGGATTCATTGCGAGTTGAATGTTAAACAATCTGGGTAGAAACAAGCATTCACAGAATCTGTGATATACAGTGCATCCGGAAAGTATTCACAGCGCTTCACTTTTTCCACATTTTGTTCTGTTACAGCCTTATTCCAAAATTGATTAAATTCATTTTTTCCCTCAAAATTCTACACACAACACCCCATAATGACAAAGTGAAAACATGTTTTTAGGAATTTTTTCAAATTTATTAAAAATCAAAAACTAAAATTTCTCATTTACATAAGTATTCATACCCTTTGCTTTAACGTATTTTTAAAGTATCATATTTCATATTTGGTCGCATATCCTTTACATGCTGTTACTTCCTGAAGTCTGTGACCATCAACATCAAAAAACTGTCGATATCTTATTTTCAGGTACTGTTACAAGCGATACTATAACCTCTCTGCATTTGAATGGATCTCTATGGAAATTGGGGGGTGAGACTAGATTCAGCTGTAAATTATGCTGGTACAGTATGAAACACATGACTGGCGAAATGGCTGTAAGTCATCAAGGGTCTAAGGTATCAAACGAGCCTCAAACCATCACTCTGCTGCCAGATATGCAGTAGATGTGGATGGATCACTTTAAGGGTTGTTTCTCCTGACTTTTTTCCCCATAGAGTTCTATAGGAAAATGAGTCCGGAGAAATAACCCTTGCAGTGATCCATCCACATCTACTCCATATCTGACAACAGAGTGATGGTTTGGGGCTCGTTTGATAACTCAGACCCTTGATAACTTACAGCCATTTAGCCAGCCATGTGTTCCATACTGTACCAGTGTAATTTACAGCTGAATCTAGTCTCACCCCCCAATTTCCATAGAGATCCATTCAAATGCAGAGAGGTTATAGTATCGCTTGTAACAGTACCTGAAAATAAGATATCGACAGTTTTTTGATGTTGATGGTCACAGACTTCAGGAAGTAACAGCATGTAAAGGATATGCGACCAAATATGAAATATGATACTTTAAAAATACGTTAAAGCAAAGGGTATGAATACTTATGTAAATGAGAAATTTTAGTTTTTGATTTTTAATAAATTTGAAAAAATTCCTAAAAACATGTTTTCACTTTGTCATTATGGGGTGTTGTGTGTAGAATTTTGAGGGAAAAAATTTATTTAATCAATTTTGGAATAAGGCTGTAACAGAACAAAATGTGGAAAAAGTGAAGCGCTGTGAATACTTTCCGGATGCACTGTAGGCTAAATATGTTCATTTTAATGAAGTTACCACAGTGCGATTGTGGCGAATATGTACCTACATGCGAATCCACTTTTGATGTTTTTTCTCTCCACCCATTAATCAGCATCCAAGAGCCGGCTCAAGCAAAGGCTAACGTTACTTCCAGTGGGCTCAGTCTGCAACAAGCACTGCACTGTCACTGCGGTTACACAAATGACACATGCACACACACACACCCTCACCTCCCGCTTCGTGCAACCTACAATCTGTAATATGTTTAACCATCGTGAATTTGGCATCGCATTTCACATAGCGCAAAAACAAAATGAGAGGACAGGCTGTGTGAGCTAGGAGCAATACAGGGGCAAACCATTGAGGTATGGGGGTGAGGGGTTTCCATCTTCATATAGTAAAAAAAAGTACAATATGAAATCACAACAGGCAGAAAGATTTGTTATTGTGGAAATAGTTTACATTCAAATGTATAATGGAATGGTTTCATGTTTTTATAAAACCGCCTTTTCATTCTTATATATTGTACCTCAGATTTTTTTACAGTTCTTACCCAAAATAATTGTTCAGTATCCCCCAGTTAGGGGGTGGGGGGGGGGGGGGGTTAGATAAATAAGTCCAGAATATAGTTCTTATAAAAGGTTTTGAAAAGAAAAAAAAGACAGGGAGGGGGGTGAACACTTATAATTTGCAATAGCAATTAATTTTAGACTAGAAAATATGACATTTCTTATATGTAACATCACTTCTGGTCGAAGCCCCACCCACTTCCGGTTTCTATCCGGATACAGATGCAGAAAATTTTGATGGTCCAACAGATACAGATACAGATAGTGGCATCGCTGCACATTCCTACTCTGCAGGCACTGTGGCCCTCCAGGGTCAGGGTAGAGTAGTTCTACAGGCACTTTGGCCCTCCAGGGTCAGGGAAGAGTAGCTCTGCAGGCACTGTGGCCCTCCAAAACAAGGGTAGAGTCACCCAGCAGGCACTGTGGCCCACCAGGACTAGGGTACAGTAGCCCTGCAGGCCTTTTTGGCCCTCTAGGGTCGGGGTTTGAGTAACCCTGCAGGCACTGCGGCCCTCCAGGGCCAGATAAGAGGACTCCTTGATTCTTTGGGTCTGCCTGTGAAACATGAATATCCGATTGGCTGAAGCTTTGTCAGGGAGGCTCGGTCGAGCCAATTAGGCGTAAGATTTAATATGATTGGCTGTGTCATTACTCCGTCTATACCATTACCACTTAAATGGAAAGGAGAAAAGGGAAAATGCTCAGGGTTGCTAATATTACCATTATTACTGAAATTATTACGTTCTTCCAGGTTTTTGTGCTGGCCAGGCATAATTAACATTAAGATGTAGAAGGTGACACTCAGGTACTTTAATTGCAAAATCGTTACAGAAATTGCCTTCTTCTTTCTGAGTTGGGGGATCTGTCATTTACCCTCCTGACAATTGAAGCTTGAGAATAGATGAGGGAAGAGCAATCACTTTCAGAAGAGCAAGCGTGTCACCCGGATGCTGAGCTGTAATGGATATCTGTCCATGGGTAATTCAATTATATATTCCTTTCCATGCTTGGAAAACGCCGAAAAGGCTTAAGCCTGCCAGTCGTCTCATTCAGATTTCGGAGCCTCTAAATGACATCCTTTGACGTGGTGCATCATCAATATTCACTTAAACTATATAGATTTTTAAGAAAACAAAAAAACCTGTTGACGCGACCATCAATCCCAACAGATGCCAATGCTGCTTTTAAAGAAACAATTATTTTGTAATTATTGCAGAGGCATCCGGCATAACGGAAAATACAAAAGGGTATCGGTCAACGGGGAAAAAGAGAATGCTCCCAAATCATTACGCCACTCTCATCTTCGACCCCTTAAGACACAGAGTCATATTGAAGTAATAGGAAGGAATGTAGAAATGTGTAAACAAGGTCATGTGAGTTTGTATAAGAATAAATAGCAGGGCGAGTGCGTCAAAAGCTGAAAAGTGTGTGTGCGCGCATAAGTGTGTGCATGAGCATGTGTATGTGTTTATGAGAACTGGAGCCCTGCTGCATGCAGGTTTTAGGTGACAGTGTAGGCCAGTGGTGCGGAAATCAAGCTTGAACCTCAGATCAGATCAGTTCATGTCACAGGTGCGGCTCAGTCATTGTGCTCTTATGCAGAGGCCCTCAATCTGAACTACTTAAGTAAAATATCCATCTAGATAATGTGGGTAATGCCTTGGCTGGGTTAAGAGTGTCCGTTCAGCCATAAATTATGTAAAAATGCAATGTAATGTGCAGAAATGTCAGCAGGTAAGTAATTATCAAGAGTAGCTTGGGGTGTGGGGGTGACAGAGGGATTGTGGGTAATGGCGTCCTGACCTTGGGTCGGGTCGAGCCTGTCCAGGACAGACGGACAGCGGGTGTATGTGATCCTTGTTCCTCTGTTGTCAGGAGACTGTAGGAGGTGAAGCACAGCCAAAGACCCTGTCCAGAAATCTGCTACTGCTGGAACAGAAAAAAAAAGCCTCTGAACTCCTGCCATTCTCTCTCTCTCTCTTGCCTGATCTATCTCTCTATCCCTCCTTCTTCCTCTCTCTCCCTCTCTCAGCGATGCTACATTGGCCGGACATAAAACTTCTCTTTCACCTCAGGGTAGAACATAAATGCTTTAGATTCATGAATAACGTAGGAGGTTTTCAGAAGACTTTGTATGTAAATGTCACAACTTGCTTTGAGGACCATGATTGCTTTTATTTAAGTTTATTAGTTTTCAATCATTATTTGTTCCGTGATCTTTTGTTCAGTGTAAAAAAAAATACTTAACCTATCTAAATAAAAGGAACATAAAGGTAAACGCTTTCTCTCCCTTCCTGATCTGTCTCAAGGCAAAAGCAACAGATGTGAGCGTTTTACAGTGCTTCTTCTTTCTTGGGTCTGACTCGCACTATCTAATAAAATAATCTGTCCCAGTGTCCTGCTCCCACAGCAAGGGTAAAATTTATATTTCTCTCTCTCTCAATTCAATTCAAAATGCTTTATTGGCATGACATATTTTTAAATATATATTGCCAAAGTGCAATAGTCAATTATAATAACAACAGCAACAATAATAGTAATAACAACGACAATATATATAAAAATGAACATTTAGCAGACATAAAATATATCCTATTAATTTACTAGTAGTAATAGAACTCTCTCTCTCTCATCCCTCCCTCTCCATTTCGCTCACCCTTTGTCTTTCTATCTATTCCTTTCTCGCCTCACTTTTTTTCCATTTCAAATTTCAAATTCAATGATTAATTTGCATCTTTGTTGCAAACTAATTCAAACACACAAAGTGCTTTCACTGCCTCTGTAACTACAGTTAAAGGTGCTGGGCGACGCCTACAAAAATCAATAGCTACTGTATTTTTTTTTTTCAAAAGAAATAATTAATGAATAAGATTAGAAAATGTAATGACAAATGAAGGTTAGAAATTAGCACAAAAAAAAAAAAGTATTTATTTTTTATTTTACTAAAGAAAGCTCTTTCGTTACCACATTTAAAAAGGACATTGTTCATGGATGAAAAGAGAAAATTATATGCAGTCTTTTCATTGGTCATCTTGGACTCCCCCTACAGCTTTTCTGCTGGACCTACCAAATTTCGCCAGTAGCTTCACCCAGTATGCAATTGTGTTGCTTTTGCAAAATTTTGTGTCAATAATTCAAGTATTTATTTAGATATTTACGATTTTATATTTAAACAAGACTAGGCAAGCCTAGCTCAGCCCGGACTCCTGTATGCAGTCAGTGGGGAACATTTTACAAGGCACGCCGGATATTGTTCTGGAGCATGCAGGTTGGCCTGCATACCAGGGCATCCTGTGAGGACAGGTGATGGTGGAGCATCTGTCTGATTCTGGCAGCAGCTTCAGTAAGCTGGTGTTGCTCATCCCCTTGTCAAATTTTGCATTGATTTTAAGATTTTATTGATAACATACAAATCTCCAGGCCTACATGGTCTAGCCCCTTCTTACACAGTCAAGCCGGAAAGTCTGCACACCCCTTTCACCTTCTCCACGTTTTATTAGGTTACAGACTTATACTACAATAGATTGAGTTCATTTTTTGCCTCAAACACCTACACACAATAGCCAATAATGACGAAGTGAAAACAGGTTTTTAGAAAATATGCTATTTTATTTTACTGACAAAAATAGGTTATTTTGGGGTTACATATGTGTACACACCCTTAGCCTAATACTTGGTTGCTGCACCTTTGGCAGCGATTACAGCTTCAAGGCGTCTTGGGAAAGAAGCTACGAGCTTGGCACACTTGTTTCTGGACATTTTTGCCCATTCCTCTTGGCATATCCTTGCAAGCTCCGTCAGGTTGGATGGGGAGCATCGGTACACAGCCATTTTCAGCTCTTTCCACAGATGTTCAATTGGATTCAGGTCTGGGCTCTGGCTGGGCCACTCAAGTACATGCACAGACTTTCTCCGAAGCCACTCCTTTGTTCTCTTGGCTGTGTGCTTCGGGTCGTTGTCATGTTGGAAGGTAAACCTTCGCCCCAGTCTGAGGTCCAGAGCGCTCTGGAGCAGGTTTTCTTCAAGGATCTCGGTGTACTTAGCTGCATTCACCTTTCCCTCTATCAGGACTAGTCGCCCCGTTCCCGCTGCTGAAAAACATCCCCACATCATGATGCTGCCACCGCCATGCTTCACTGTAGGGATGGTATTAGCCAGGTGATGAGCGGTGCCTGGTTTCCTCCAGACGTGACGCTTGGTATTCAGGCCAAAAAGTTAAATTTTGGTTTCATCAGACCAGAGAATCTTGATTCTCATGGTTTGAGAGTCCTCTAGGTGCCTTTTGGCAAACTCCAAGTGGGCTGTGATGTGCCTTTTACTAAGGAGGGGCTTCCGTCTGGCCACTCTACCATAAAGGCCTGATTGGTGGAGTGCTGCCTGGATGGTTGATCTTCTGAAAGGTTCTCCCATCTCCACAAGGATACGCTGGAGCTCTGTCAGAGTGACCCTCGGGTTCCTGCTCACCTCCCTGGCCAAGGCCCGTCTTCCCCGATTGCTCAGTTTGGCCGGGCGGCCAGGTCTAGAAGGTTCTTGGTGGTTCCAAACTTCTTCCATTTATGAATGATGGTGGCCACTGTGCTCTTTGGGACCTGTAAAGCTGCAGAGATTTTTCCGTACCCTTCTCCAGACCTCTGCCTTGACACAATCCTGTTTCTGAGGTCTGCAGATAATTCCTTTGACCCCATGGCTTGGAGTTTGCTCTGACATGCACTGTCAACTGTGGGACCTTATATAGGCAGGTGTTGGCAATCCCCAATCATGTCCAATCAATTGAATTTATCACAGGTGGACTCCAATTAAGTTGTAGAAACATCTCAAGCTGTATCAGTGGAAACAAAATGCACCTCAGCTCACTTTTGGGTGTCATATCACACTTGTGTACATATGATATTTTACATTTTGATTTTTAATAAATTAGCACAAATGTCTAAAAACCTGTTTTCACTTTGTCATTATGGGCTATTTTGTGTAGAATTTTGAGACAAAAAAATGAACTCAATCTATTGTAGAATATGTCTGTAACATAATAAAATGTGGAGAAGGTGAAAGGGGTGTGCAGACTTTCCGGCTTGACTGTATCTCAGAGCTTTTTATCCCTTGCCAGCAGGTCTAAGGGCAGAGCTCTACTCACTGTTCCAAATTTTAGGTTGAAATCCAAAGGTGATGTGGCTTTTGTTGTCAGGGCCCCTAGAATCTGGAACAGCCTTCAATTGATAATATTTTTGATAATAATTGCTGAACTAACGATAGCATTTACCTACACAACTTTTGTCAACTGCCTGAATGTCAGCCAGGACATAACGTTAGCTAGCTAACTTAGACTTCACTCACAGTCATGGTTTACTTCAATTTCAACTCATCATCATTACACAGGAGGATACGTTTGTTAACTTTTTAAGTTCACTTATGTGTCTGCAATATCGGGCGAATCGCGGCAGCGTGTTCGTTTCACCTCGTAAACTAATCTAGAGGCAGCTGCTTTCTCAAGATAAAGACAGAAACAAAATCCAGAGAGGAATGGAAAAGAGTTTAGCCTACGTGGTTAGACTACGAACAATAGAAGTTGTAAGAAGGCACCCCCCAAAAAGGATGCTGAATAGCGGCCCATTAAATCAGATAGGCTATATTTAAAAAAATACACTGCACCCCTGATGAAGGCATATTGCCGAAACAGGCTGGTGACTTTACAATAAAAACTTTGCCCGGATGAACCAGCAAATCTGGCGGATAGACGCAGTACAACGAGACCGGATGATCAGAATCTTCACGGTGTAGGCCTAATATTATTGATGGGCAGTTCGGCTCTTTTTTCTGAGTCGGCTCTTTCCGTACCGTTCGGTTTAAAGAGTCGGGTCCGAGTCGGAGTCGCAAGTTTTTGTACCGTACCATTCGTTTGTTTGATTCTTTCGAACTACTCGAGCTGCATCTTTTCTCCCAGCGGCGCAAGCTGGAATTTGAAGCTGTTTCAGATAGCAGAGTCTAGCTGCAAACGAAGATAGGAAACCAGCTTTGATATTTTATTCAGACCAAATCACCTGATTGATACTCATTTTCTAATAGCCTATGCTCAATGTTTTTTGTTCACTCCCCCTTCATTGATTGTAACGTATATTAAATGTACGAATAGACATTGAATGGTTATATTTGCATAGGCTCTACTATTTTATTAGTCTATGCAAATATAGATTTTTTTTTTTAAAAATCAAATCCTAGAATCTAGTAGCCTAGCCTACTAAAACTGTGGTTGGTGGATGGCTGTGTAGGAGAGATAACCAGCCAAATCCGACAAACAAGCCGGATCTTGATGCGCGCGCAGCGCGCGCGCGCGTGTGTGTGTGTGTGTGTGTGTGTGTGTGTGTGTGTGTGTGTGTGTGTGTGTGTGTGTGTGTAGCTACAGGAGCCTGTTTCGTTTATTAGTTTTAAATAGTAGATTTGGTAAAGATTTATTTGGACACCATAAAGTATGTTTATTTGAACCATTAGGCTATTTATTTAGCCTATTCTATTATACAAAATTGTATTTATCTGTTCACTGTTGTTGTTGGTCACGAGTTCTAAAATAAAAACGCCACCACTAATAAGAAATAGCCTATTTGCTAAACACAATCGCATATTAATTTTGTTTAGCCTAGGCTACTGCCAGGGGCGGATTGGGACTATAAATCTAACCGGGAGTTTCAAAACCATGGCGGCCCCAGCAACATTATTATTATTATTATTATTATTATTATTATTATTGTATAGGCCCTACATGTCGTATTAAGTTATTGTGCTGCTGTTGTTGTTGTTGTTACACGATGACGAGAGCGTGCATGTAGGCCTAGTTGTACTCGCAATCAGACACACCCACGGTGGCATGAAAACGATACTTGCAATAACGGCCATGGTTTACTTTTGCTACTTAGGCTATGGTTTACTTTTGCTACTTGCAATAATAACTGCCACGGCGGACACGAAAAATCACATTGAGCTGAATGATCCACTTCCAACAACACAAAAGTAAACACACATATAGCATACTTTTGCAATTTGCAATAATAAATGCCACGGCGGGGCACAAAAACACAAGTGTGTCCTACCTTATTACACTGTCAGCAGGCGTCGCAGGAGGTCGCTTCTCTCAGATAGCTTGTCGTTTACATGCACAGCAATATCCGATTACTGGAAACGATCAGCTTACGCCAGTATTTAACTTATTGCGTTCACATGAACATAAGTAATGTGATTACTCCAAAAGCCGCGTTTACATGATTCTCTCCATAATCAGCTCTGTGGAAAACGTAGCTACTAACTGCTTCCTGTTGTAAGGACAAAAATGATCCGCCCGTCAAAAGTTTACGTTAGGCTATTATTATTATTATAGCTAGCTAGTAATTATTATAGCTACTTATTTATAGCTAATTGCTAAGTACTGGTTGATTTATATTATTGTACTAGCTAGCTTTACCGATCTCTAAATCTGGCGAATTTCCCGAAAATTTCAGTTATTTAATGTGCTAGCCACAAACTAGCTAGTACAAACACAAGCACGTAACACTGAACAATATATTTTCACCGGTGAAATGCAAATTTAATAATAAAATTCTGGAAGTGAGATGCTGAAGGAACCCCAGGCATAGCAAATGTTGACGGGTGGAATCATTTTGACGTTACACCGCCCTCTTCTGCCTGACATGCGTAGTTTTGAAAAGCCGAAAGAAACGGAGAGAAAGGTGTTTACATGCTCAAAAAATCGAAAGTTTGGCCAAAAAACCAGGGGTGTTAATCGGGTTTCGAAAACACGGATTATGACCTTACATTATCGGATAAAGGTGTTTTACATGACCATTTCAGTAACCAGAGTATTGCCATAACCGGGGTTCAGATCGGAGTATTAGTGTGCATGTAAAACGTAGCCTACTAGCCTACCGGCCCACGCACAGCACCGGCCCCACCGGGAAAACTCCCGGTGCTCCCGATGGCCAATCCGCCCCTGGCTACTGCAATTCGGTTGCAAACAGCCCACATGTAGCCTAATAATTTCGTAATAAAAAGTAGGCGTCTCGGACTATTATTAGATATAACAGAATACCTTTGTCAATGTTTCTGGTTGATCCACGGTATCACTACTGCTGCTCAACCTAGGTTCTAACTAGTGACATATGCCAATTGCCTTTCTCGCTCAGTCGTCCAGCTTTCTGTTCCCTCGGCTCCTTGAAATCCACAAAAAGTCGGGAGACTGTATGCTATTCGAGTGACAAAAACGTTTCGGTTTCCTTAATGTTAATTGTCGATTAATTGAACTAACGTTAACTTCGCTTATACATGATCTCAGTAGCTAGCTAGTAGCTTAGCTTACTGCATTAACTTAACGTTAGCTTGCTAACGTTAAGTTAACGTTTTTGGGCCAAAACCTGTATTTCGACGTCGTCCGCGTTAAGACGTCAAATTTGTTCGTCTTAAGACGTCCATTTTGGACGTCTACGTCTTAAGACGACAGAAAATACCTGTTAACACGTCCATTTTTAACGTCTTAAGGCGTTTAAAATTGGGTGCTACCACTTCATCAGTTTCTGAGGAGGAAACCCTTCATACAATCATTGCAAGAGAGAAAACAATTCCCCACTCAACCTACCTTGTATGAATTGAGGTTAAGAAATAATATTGATTGAATTGGGCTTAAGAAATAATATTGATTTACGGTGACATTATTAACATCTGCATGTTTCGTAGGCTACTGGTTACTTATTGGGAAAAACTGTAGCTTGTATACAATATCATAGCTACTTGACATATTCATGGTGTGTTCACCTAAGTGCCCACTAGATGGCAATATTAGAGCACGAATGGCAACCTGTTGAATTTTGAGTAGATAGGGGGAAAAGAAAGAATTTGGTGTTCTGCAAGCCATTGATTTCGATGTAAACTGGCTAAGATCCTTTCTGATTAATGGCGAAATTTTTAGTGCAACCAGGGGGTATTTTTTATGTAATGGTGGTGTGAATTATATTTTACATTGTGGCTATTATGTTACATTGTGGCTATACATGTTCAAATCCCCACTTTGACCACCTGTTGTGATTTTATTCATTAAATCAGGCTATTATTGGACAAAGTTTCACTGTCGCCATGATTCCTTCCTTTCCCATGTCCTAAATGCATCAGGGTGATAACCTAGTTAGCCTACTATATTTCTGTTTTCCTTCAGTAATTGTCCCTATAATTAGGCTATAACACAGTTTTTTCTTTAGACAACGTGTGCATTATACACACACATTTGAGTATTTTTGTTGCATTCCTTGTTATATAAATATAAAATAGAAACTTTCCATAATTTGTGGATACTAATCCCTTTGTTGAATATTGGTAACAATCACATTCGTTTAGGCTATCATCTTTTCCTGTTGTGGTGAATAAATAGCATGAGCTGTCCAGATTATTGAAATAATTTGATTCAAAACTAGTGTTTCGCTCAACTCCACTCACACGCTCTGGTGGCTATGCAAATAAAGTTTGAGCATAATATTTTTTAAATTCAAAAGCACTTTACAACCTCCCCAAATGCATATCTGTCTGCAAGGTGCAGGTATTAAGAATACACTCTCCATGCTGTATGGTTGTTGTCTGCACTCATCCCCGTTCCCCAGTAGAGGTGCGCAACTTTCTCCCTTTAATTACCCAGATAGCAAGCGAACGTTGAATCGACGTATATTAAATGTGTAATTCCGACGTGGATTCAACATCAATTTGCTCATCGAAATCACGTTGAATCAACGTCAGAATACCAACAAATATTGAATAATCATCAAAATTGGCTATTTTTTTTTGCCCACGGTACACTCACTGCAATGAAGTTGTATTTTTATCCATTTTATGTGTTCAGCTGGCAAAACAATTTATGACGTTAGGCGAATTATTTAGGCTACAGTTACGACTGACATTATCGGCTACTAACTAGTTCAGTTAGCTAATGGAGTGAGTCAGTGATGGCGACAAACATTAAAACTTTTAAATATCATGTTAATATTTAACCTTGATTATTCAATATTTGTCGGTATTCTGACATTGATTCAACGTGATCTCGATGAGCAAATTGATGTTGAATCAACGTCGGAATTCCACATTGAATCTACGTCGATTCAACGTTCGCTTGCAATCTGGGTAATGAGATTGAATAGTTTGGCATGCTCGGTTTGTCTTGTCGGCTGGAAGAACAAATGTTGGTATGTACTCATTAAATCCCTGACTAGAGTCACTTCTATTTATATGCGCTGTTTAAGTTTTGTGAAATGCCCATGTAGTTGGCCAATGTTGATAATGCACTAACCCAAAAGGGCTGGAGCACTGTACATTTAAATATAAGCCGTGGTTCGCTACCTTTTTCTAAACTGTCAAATGGACTGTCCCAAATACTACGTAGCCCAAACGTAGAGCCCACATGACCACAACGTAGGCATACGTACAGCCCAACGCAGTCCCTACGTAAAAAAGGGGTGGGTAAATCTCTGGTTACGCAGCCCCTACGTCAAAAAGGGGTGGGTATGTTGATGACAGCCAAAAGCATGGATCCTTAATGGTCCAAACGTCTTAAGACGTTCAAAATGGACGTCTTAAGACGAACAAATTTGACGTCTTAACACAAACAAATTTGACGTCTTAATGCGGACGTCGAAATACAGGTTTTGGCCCAAACGGCGTTCCACAGATAGGCGCTATAACCAGCTCGACCCCCCACCCCCAGTTAGACACCCAGTCCGAGCCAAGCTCTGCATAAGTGCATACCGGGACACCTCTACCACCGATATACATTCAATTTCACATATAAAAGTAGAAAGGGTTCCAGGGCATTGCACATAATATAGCAAATTTAAAATTATAAATATTTACAATTTACATTTACAGACCAATATTGTAGCTACACAGTACTGTATGTACAATAGAGAAATATTTGCACTTCCTCCACGTATGACATCATACAGCTATGATTCTATTGTCAGCGGATTTTTCAACGGTTTTTTCAAACTTCGCTAATATTATATAATTTCCATGTAGTTATATAAAAAAATAACTTGATATTGTTGTCTAAATACCGGTCTAGTTTGTAAATAGAAAAGTTGTCCATTATCTGGTGCTTACCCTTTAACCTTGATGGAACGACACTTGCAGCTGACGTCACAATCGTCCGCTGCAGCTGCCACAGAGACAGAGCGCCTCTCTTGCAACGCTTCTCATGGACGAAAAATCTCTGGCAAGGTGAGTAGGCTAATGTTAGCAACATCAATGCGATTTCAACACAAATTAGTTAGTAATATTAGTTATAATTAGCTAATATTAGTTTGTTTTTTGTTAGTTATAATTCTTGTGAGCTAACATGCATAATTCAACACTGGCTTTTTTAAGCCAGCTCAAACTTTCCATTCTAGTTTTGCTTTTCTCTTCGACGACCGTCACCCCCCACAGAGAAGAGGGCGAAGATTTACGGGCTGTTATTAAAAATGTATAAAAGCTCAGTTGCATTAATGAGCTATGAGGGCCAATGTGTTCTCTTATTCCAGAAATACTAACACAGAAAACCAAGGGCCAAGATCTGTGTAAGATACCCACATGCGTGTGCATGTTATTAAAAAATGAGTGGTCATGTAGCCATCACAAAGCAATCACAAGTCAGACTAAGAGTCCACCCAACCCAGAACTAATATAAATAGTTGAGTTTTAAGGTTATTTTAAAATTCAGTTTAAAATGATTTATGTTCAGTCCAAAATACAGAAACTGGTCACACTTCCTTTTACAGTCCCAAAAGTACTGGGTATTTACCAGTTAAATACATGATGAAAATAGCAAATTATTGGGTAATTATTACCACTGGTAAAAGAAAATGTAAATACAAAAAAAACGGAAATATTCAAAGACACCTCTATTACCCATCAATTCAAGTGACTGCCTTGTAGTTATCAAAGGTTTATGTTGGTGAGGTTGCCTCTGATAATGACAGTTTGTTTAATTGATTGGTAATAGAGGAGGTGCTTCCAAGAAAGTATTGTTTAAGTTCCTAGGAAGTACACAGACTCAGGCTATAACCAATCTAAACCTTTGATAACTACAAGGTAGTCACTGGAATTGACAGGTAATAGAGGTGTTTCTGTTACGACCCCGGAAATGGACTGGACCCAAATGCACGACTCGAACACAGGAATGCCAAAACTCAATATTTTATTGTATGATCAGGGTAGTCCTGAGCAAGGGGAGAAAAGCAAAAGGTGGTTAACGTTCCAAGCCGGAACAGGATGAGCAAGACAGACAACTGAGCGCGTAGCTCTTAATAAATTATGCTTCGACCAATACTCCTGAAGCATAGGGAGAACATAGATAACAGACAGTCCAGATATGAGGCTGCGGGGGAGCAGTGGTAGCAGGAGAGGCCAGGGAAGGAGATTGAGACGGACAACCAGTTTGGTGGAGCAGGGGATGAGCGGGAGCAGAGGAGCAGGACAGTGGAGCGAAGTCCGGGCAGGACGCAGGCGTTGCAGCAGGGCAGCGGCAGTAGCGGCACAGCAGCAGCGACAGCAGAGGCAGAAGCGACAGCACATCAACAGCAATCGCAACACTGGCAGTAGGCGGGCACCGCCACAGAGTGGAGGAACAGGAGCCCAGGCTGCATGCACACACGTCAGGTGGAAGGCAGGGAAACCGCGACACAGGCAGGGATAACAAACGACTGCAGGCTGGCAGACTGAACCAGACAAAGTTAGTATAGCGAGGCAGGAATATTGAACAGCGGGAAGCGCCGTTCCAGACAGGAGCAGACTTCGACTTTAACAGACTGGTAAGGCGAATTACGCCGGTACCGAACGAGACTCAGATTTAACTGACTAGACTGGATACAAGGACTCAAGACAGACCAGAGGTTTCAGACAAAGAGCATTAACGAACTGGCCCAGGACAGAGAACACCGGGTGACTAAATGCAAAAATTAATCAGTATCAATTAGGTGCCACGTGCGAATGTATGCGAGAGTGATTAACAGAGCGGAGAGTGTGGAATGCATGCGAAACGGGGAAATGGGATAGGCTGAGAGAAGTGAAGTGAAACAGAGTGACACAAAGGGGAAACCACGCCCAACCTGCAGCAAGGGGGAAAACGGACTATGGAGAGACGAACACGAGACAGGGGGAAAGGGAAAACTCGGGAAACAATAGGACGGGAGTGAGAACATCACAGTACCCCCCCCCCCCCCCCCTTCCCCCCTAACGAACGCCTCCTGGCGTTCACGCAGGTTTTGGGTTTCTGGGGATGCTGTTTATGGAATTGTTGAATTAGGGAGTGATCCAGGATAAGCCTTTTATGTAGCCAGGACCGTTCTTCGGGGCTGTACCCCTCCCAGTCCACGAGATATTGGAAGCCCCGGCCCCTACGGCGGATGTCAAGGATGCGTCTTACCATGTAGGCCGGGGCGTCATCAATCATCCGGGGCGGTGGTGGAAGGCCCGCGGGAGCACTGAGAGGGCTGGAGGCGACAGGCTTGACCTGACTGACATGAAAAGAAGGGTGAATTTTAAATGAGGCAGGGAGTAAAAGTTTGACTGTTACCGGGTTGATGACGCTGAGGATGGGGAAGGGATTGATGAATCGGGGCTGCAGCTTCTTTGAAGTGGACTGCAGAGGGATGGTGAAGGTGGACAGCCAGACCTGCTGTCCAGGCTTGTACTGCGGGGCTGCTGTCCTGTGACGGTCCGCCAGGCGCTGGGTACGGGAGTTGGTGCGGAGGAGAGCGGTGCGTGTCAGCTTCCACACGCGCTTGCATCTGAGGAGGTGGGACTTCACTGACGGGACAGTGACCTCCTCCTCCTGGACCGGCAGTAGGGGTGGTTGGTACCCCAAGGAGCACTCAAAGGGGGACATCCCAGTGGCGGTGCTCCTCAGGGAGTTGTGTGCATATTCGACCCAAGGGAGGAATCGGCTCCAGGAAGAGGGGTTGCGTGCTGACACACACCGCAGGGCAGCTCCCAGGTCCTGATTGGCCCTCTCCGTCTGACCGTTAGACTGCGGGTGGTATCCTGATGACAGGCTTGCAGAGGCGCCCAGGGCCGCACAGAAGGCCTTCCAGACCTGGGAGGAGAATTGGGGCCCACGGTCCGAGATGATGTTGGAGGGGATCCCGTGCAGCCTGACCACGTGCAGCACCAGGAGCTCCGCTGTCTCGAATGCGGACGGGAATTTGGGTAAGGGGATGAAGTGGACCGCCTTGGAGAACCGGTCCACGATGGTGAGGATGGCAGTGTTGCCATCCGATGGAGGCAGACCGGTAACAAAGTCCACTCCTATGTGGCTCCAAGGACGGCCCGGGACGGGGAGAATGGGCTCAGGATCAGCAGGTCTGACAAGGGGAGAGAAGACTCGCGACAGTGCATCAGGTTTGATGTTACGGGTGCCTGGACGGAAGGTGACGGTAAAATTAAAGCGGTTGAAAAACAAAGACCAACGTGCTTGACGGGAGTTCAGTCTCTTGGCAGACTTGATATATGTAAGGTTGTGATGGTCAGTCAAGACAATAAAAGGTTTACCTGCCCCCTCCAGCTAATGTCGCCATTCCTCCAAGGCGAGCTTGATGGCGAGTAGCTCCCGATCCCCGTCGTCGTAATTTCGCTCTGCGGGGGTGAGTCTCCGGGAGAAGTAGGCGCAAGGGTGTAACTTGTTGTCCTGGATGGATCGCTGTGACAGAATAGCCCCTACGCCAGTGTCGGAGGCGTCCACCTCCACGACGAACTGGCGATCCGGGTCAGGATGACAGAGGATGGGGGCCGTGGAAAACCGGGTCTTCAGGAGATCGAATGCCCGTTGAGCCTCGGAATTCCAGCGGAAGGGGATTGAAGTGGAGGTTAGTTTAGTGAGGGGGGCAGCTGCCACACTGTAATTTCGGATTAATCTGCGGATAAAAGTTAGCGAAGCCAAAGAATTGCTGTAAGTGCTTACGTGTGGCCGGTTGGGGCCATGCCGTCACAGCTTGGATCTTCGCCGGGTCCGCCCGGATTCTCCCCTCCTCAATGATGAAGCCCAGGAAGGGCACAGATGAGGTGTGGAAGCTGCATTTTTCCGCTTTAACGAATAGTTGGTTCTCCAAAAGCCTTTGGAGAACCTGACGAACATGGATGACGTGTTCCTGAGGGGTTTTAGAGAAAATGAGGATATCGTCAATGCAAACGAATACAGACCTTCCCAGCAGATCCCGTAGGACATCGTTCACCATCGACTGGAACACAGCTGGGGCGTTAGTCAAACCGAACGGGAACACAAAATACTCGAAGAGGCCGAGAGGGGTGTTGAACGCCGTCTTCCACTCGTCCCCCTCCCGGATCCGGACCAGGTGGTACGCGTTGCGGAGGTCGAGTTTCGTGAAGATGGTGGAATCATGTAGGGGTTCGAAAGCAGAGTTGATTAGTGCTAGAGGATATTTGTTACGTACTGTGACTTCATTCAGGCCCCGGTAATCAATACAGGGTCGGAGCGACCCGTCCTTCTTTGCCACGAAGAAGAACCCTGCCCCCACTGGGGATGAGGATGGTCGGATGATACCTGAAGCCAAGGAGTCGTGGATGTAGGTTTCCATTGCCACCTTTTCAGG
Source organism: Synaphobranchus kaupii (assembly GCA_029718625.1). Lineage (NCBI taxonomy): Eukaryota > Metazoa > Chordata > Actinopteri > Anguilliformes > Synaphobranchidae > Synaphobranchus > Synaphobranchus kaupii. The sequence continues at coordinate 45,792,636 of CM056376.1, forward strand.
ACCCGACAGGCTGTAAAGGCGGCCGGAGGGTAGTTTGGCTCCCACCAGCAACTCGATGCATCAATCGTAAGGTCTGTGAGGAGGCAAGGATACAGCACGTGATTTACTAAAAACCTGGGACAGATCATGGTAGTGATTAGGAACACAGGTTAAGTCAGGTTCGGGATGGTTTGGAGTGGCCCTCTTAACCCCCGGAGGGGGCAGGGCCGACCGCAGACAGTTAGCTAGACAGTGGGCGCTCCAGTCCTGAACCTGGGTGGTACGCCAGTTGATGTGGGGATTATGGAGGCGTAGCCAGGTTTGACCGAGGACCAATGGAGATTGCCTGGAATGGATTAGGTAGAACTGGATTGTTTCGTGGTGGTTACCGGACAGCACAAGCTGGAGGGGAGCGGTGGACTATGTGACTAGCCCCAGACTTCTTCCATCTGAAGCGAGTGCAGAGATAGGCGAGCACAAGGATTCCACAGGAATTCCGGACTCTTTGACAAAGGTTGCGTCGATAAAGTTGGCGTCGGCTCCGGAATCGACCAGGGTGAATGACGAAGCGACTTGACTCTTCCAAAGGAGGGTTGCTTTGAGTTCGACTCAGTTCTGGGCTGAATGGACAGTGGAGATAGGGCTCGCCAGCACGCCCAGTCTTACTGGCGAGCCGCGCCTTTTTGGCGAATCGGACAGGCGGCCAGATGATGGTCGGGATTGCCACAGTACATGCAGGAGTTGGTGCGGATCCTCCGGCGACGTTCTTCAGCATCGATGGAGACTTTGCCCAACTGCATGGGTTCTTCATCTGTGGGAGCAGGTGTCGAGGCGGGAGCTTTGCCGGGAGGTGAGAGGAAACTGGCGTGGAGCGTGGAGAATGGAAGCGTGGCTGGCCCTTCTTCCTCTCCTGGGCCCTGGCCCGGTGGCGATTGTCGACAGAGATGGCGAGGCTGATGAGACTTTTCAGTGAACTGGATTCATCACGGGTTGCCAATTGGTCCTTTAGCTCCTCATTAAGGGCTTGCAAGAAGGCCCCTTAGAGGGCGGTGTCGTTCCATCCTGCTTCGGCCGCCAGGGTGCGGAATTGAACCGCCATCTCGGCCACACTGCGGCTGCCCTGACGCATCTGGAGAAGGCGTTGGGTAGCGTCTCGCCCACAGACAGGATGGTCAAAGACTCGGTGAATTTCAGTGGTGAAGGAGGCGAAATGGAAGCAGGCGGACGACTGGCTCTCCCACAGCGTCGTAGCCCACTCCCGGGCGCTCCCTCCCAAACTGCTCATGATGAACGCAATCTTGCAGGTGTCCATGGCGAAGGAGGTGGGCTGAATGCGGAACACGATGTCACATTGAAGGAGAAACTCCCGACACTTCCCCAGATCCCCTCAGTAGATCTCAGGGTGTTGAACACGGGGTTCCCTGTCGGCTGGGTCCATTCTTGGCCAGTTCGTTCTGTTACAACCCCGGAAATGGACTGGACCCAAATGCATGACTCGAACACAGGAATGCCAAAACTCAATATTTTATTGTATGATCAGGGTAGCCCTGAGCAAGGGGAGAAAGGCAAAAGGTGGTTAACGTTCCAAGCCAGAACTGGATGAGTAGGACAGACAACAGAGTGCATAGCTCTTAATAAATTATGCTTCGACCAATAGTCCTGAAGCATAGGGAGAACATAGATAACAGACAGTCCAGGTATGAGGCTGCGGGGGAGCAGTGGGAGCAGGAGAGGCCAGGGAAGGAGATGGAGACGGACAACCAGTTTGGTGGAGCAGGGGATGAGCGGGAGCAGAGGAACAGGACAGTGGAGCGGAGTCCGGGCAGGACGCAGGCGTTGCAGTAGGGCAGCGGCAGTAGCGGCACAGCAGCAGCAGGGCGGCAGCAGCGACAGCAGAGGCAGAAGCGACAGCACATCAACAGCAATCGTAACACTGGCAGTAGGCGGGCACCGCCGCAGAGTGGAGGAACAGGAGCCCAGGCTGCATGTACACATGTCAGGTGGAAGGCAGGGAAACCGCAACACAGGCAGGGATAACAAACGACTGCAGGCTGGCAGACTGAAGCAGACAAAGTTAGTATAGCGAGGCAGGAATATTGAACAGCGGGAAGCGCCGTTCCAGACAGGAGCAGACTTCGACTTTAACAGACTGGTAAGGCGAATTACGCCGGTACCGAACGAGACTCAGATTTAACTGACTAGACTGGATACAAGGACTCAAGACAGACCAGAGGTTTCAGACAAAGAGCATTAACGAACTGGCCCAGGACAGAGAACACCGGGTGACTAAATGCAAACATTAATTGGTATCGATTAGGTGCCGCGTGCGAATGTATGCGAGAGTGATTAACAGAGCGGAGAGTGTGGAATGCATGCGAAACGGGGAAATGGGATAGGCTGAGAGAAGTGAAGTGAAACAGAGTGACACAAAGGGGAAACCACGCCCAACCTGCAGCAAGGGGGAAAACGGACTATGGAGAGACGAACCCGAGACAGGGGGAAAGGGAAAACACGGGAAACAATAGGACGGGAGTGAGAACATCACAGTTTCTATGTATTTCAGTTTTAGTTTCTTAGTATTTACCTATTTTCTTTTACCAGTGGTATTTATGTGCCAATGATGTGCTATTCTTACCACGTGCAGTATTTACCTGGTAAATACTGAGTACTTGTAGGACTGTAAAAGGAAGCGTTACCCAGAAACCTTGAAAGAAGCCTGTTACTAAACGCAAGATACTGGATATAGACATTATACAAAAGGTATGAAAAAGCTAGACATTTACCATATCAAAAACATGCATTTGTTTTCATGTGGTTTTTGTGATTCAAATTTTATCATTAATAATACAAACTGTACAGTTCTGTACAACAGATTTGAGTCCATAGTTCCTTCCAGAGTATGGTGTATGATGCTCATGAAAGATTTAGCAGACAGCAAGCGACGTCATATTTGTGGACAGCTTTATTAAATGTGTAATGACATCCTTCATAACACATTACAATTGCTTTGGATTGATCTACAAAGATGTTATGACATGTTAATGAAGGTGTTATGTGCTGGTGACATAAGTACTGTGCAGCCTGCAGTACTGAAAATCTTGTGGTTCAGGTACATTTGTGCAGGCGGCTGCAGGGGGGTGATTCAGAGGAATCTGTCTTCCACCAGGGCAAAGTCTCACTGGAGATTTTCCGTCAGGTTCTGTTTCCTGTGTCATGTTGTGGGTAAATCCAAGCGCTCGTACGCTCGCCCGTTTGCCTCGCCTCGCTTTTCTCCCGCTTTAGCGTGCAAAGGCAGCGGCTGCAGTTCTGGGAATCACAGGAAGTGTTTTTCCTGGTGTTGTTTTTGTTTCTGTGGGTTGGTGATAAGCAGAAAATCACCCAGGATGAAAGCACACTGATAAAGTGTTTATGAAATGTTTGGCAGCAGGCTGGATTTTTCATAAGCAGGTGGCTATGGTGTCGGTGGAGATTTAAATGAGGCCCTGATTGCTGTCAGAAAACCCAGATCATCGACAATGAGAATCATTACACCACATTCTTCACTGGCTTTACTAAAGACAGAGCAAACACCAATTTTTCTCTCACTCTCTCTCATTATCTATAACCAGCACTGGACAGAGGAGGAAATGGCCCCGCCCGTCTCCTTTTCTCTCACTCTGTCTCTATACTTGTTAATCTGTCTGGCCTGGGAGGTTATTTTGATTCTGATTGAGTGCTGAGATTGCGCTACTATTACAAACACACTCATAATTATGAACAATAACGTAGAAAGCCAGACCAGCGGGCATAAGAGGACCAATGCTGACAGACGGTCAATATCTGCTCTGTGTTCAGCTGGTATCATACCTGCTCTGTGTTCAGCTGCTATGATACCTGCTCTGTGTTCAGCTGGTATCATACCTGCTCTGTGTTCAGCTGGTATCATACCTGCTCTGTGTTCAGTTGGTATACCTGCGCTGTGTTCAGCTGCTATCATACATGCTCTGTATTCAGCTGGCATCATACCTGCTCTGTGTTCAGCTGGTATCATACCTGTCATGTGTTCAACTGGTATCATACCTGCTCTGTGTTCAGCTGGTATCATACCTGTCATGTGTTCAGCTGCTATCATACCTGCTCTGTGTTCAGCTGGTATCATACCTGCGCTGTGTTCAGCTGCTATCATACCTGCTCTGTGTTCAGCTGGTATCATACCTGCTCTGTGTTCAGCTGGTATCATACCTGCTCTGTGTTCAGCTGCTATCATACCTGCTCTGTGTTCAGCTGCTATCATACCTGCGCTGTGTTCAGCTGCTATCATACCTGCTCTGTGTTCAGCTGGTATCATACCTGCGCTGTGTTCAGCTGGTATCATACCTGCTCTGTGTTCAGCTGGTATCATACCTGCTCTGTGTTCAGCTGCTATCATACCTGCTCTGTGTTCAGCTGCTATCATACCTGCGCTGTGTTCAGCTGCTATCATACCTGCTCTGTGTTCAGCTGGTATCATACCTGCGCTGTGTTCAGCTGCTATCATACCTGCTCTGTGTTCAGCTGGTATCATACCTGTCATGTGTTCAGCTGGTATCATACCTGCTCTGTGTTCAGCTGGTATCATACCTGCTCTGTGTTCAGCTGGTATCATACCTGCTCTGTGTTCAGCTGGTATCATACCTGCTCTGTGTTCAGCTGCTATCATACCTGCTCTGTGTTCAGCTGCTATCATACCTGCGCTGTGTTCAGCTGCTATCATACCTGCTCTGTGTTCAGCTGGTATCATACCTGCTCTGTGTTCAGCTGGTATCATACCTGCTCTGTGTTCAGCTGGTATCATACCTGCTCTGTGTTCAGCTGGTATCATACCTGCTCTGTGTTCAGCTGGTATCATACCTGCTCTGTGTTCAGCTGCTATCATACCTGCTCTGTGTTCAGCTGGTATCATACCTGTCATGTGTTCAGCTGCTGTCATACCTGCGCTGTGTTCAGCTGCTATCATACCTGCTCTGTGTTCAGCTGGTATCATACCTGCTCTGTGTTCAGCTGGTATCATACCTGCTCTGTGTTCAGCTGGTATCATACCTGCTCTGTGTTCAGCTGCTATCATACCTGCTCTGTGTTCAGCTGCTATCATACCTGCTCTGTGTTCAGCTGCTATCATACCTGTCATGTGTTCAGCTGCTATCATACCTGCTCTGTGTTCAGCTGCTATCATACCTGCTCTGTGTTCAGCTGCTATCATACCTGCTCTGTGTTCAGCTGCTATCATACCTGCTCTGTGTTCAGCTGCTATCATACCTGTCATGTGTTCAGCTGCTATCATACCTGCTCTGTGTCCAGCTGCTATCATACCTGCTCTGTGTTCAGCTGGTATCATACCTGTCATGTGTTCAGCTGGTATCATACCTGCTCTGTGTTCAGCTGGTATCATACCTGCTCTGTGTTCAGCTGCTATCATACCTGCTCTGTGTTCAGCTGCTATCATACCTGTCATGTGTTCAGCTGCTATCATACCTGCTCTGTGTTCAGCTGCTATCATACCTGCTCTGTGTTCAGCTGGTATCATACCTGCTCTGTGTTCAGCTGGTATCATACCTGTCATGTGTTCAGCTGGTATCATACCTGCTCTGTGTTCAGCTGCTATCATACCTGCGCTGTGTTCAGCTGCTATCATACCTGCTCTGTGTTCAGCTGCTATCATACCTGTCATGTGTTCAGCTGGTATCATACCTGCTCTGTGTTCAGCTGGTATCATACCTGCTCTGTGTTCAGCTGCTATCATACCTGCTCTGTGTTCAGCTGGTATCATACCTGCTCTGTGTTCAGCTGGTATCATACCTGTGCTGTGTTCAGCTGGTATCATACCTGCTCTGTGTTCAGCTGGTATCATACCTGTCATGTGTTCAGCTGGTATCATACCTGCTCTGTGTTCAGCTGGTATCATACCTGCGCTGTGTTCAGCTGGTATCATACCTGCTCTGTGTTCAGCTGGTATCATACCTGCGCTGTGTTCAGCTGGTATCATACCTGCTCTGTGTTCAGCTGGTATCATACCTGTCATGTGTTCAGCTGGTATCATACCTGCTCTGTGTTCAGCTGGTATCATACCTGCGCTGTGTTCAGCTGGTATCATACCTGCGCTGTGTTCAGCTGGTATCATACCTGTCATGTGTTCAGCTGGTATCATACCTGTCATGTGTTCAGCTGGTATCATACCTGCTCTGTGTTCAGCTGGTATCATACCTGCCATGTGTTCAGCTGGTATCATACCTGTCATGTGTTCAGCTGGTATCATACCTGCTCTGTGTTCAGCTGGTATCATACCTGCGCTGTGTTCAGCTGGTATCATACCTGCGCTGTGTTCAGCTGGTATCATACCTGTCATGTGTTCAGCTGGTATCATACCTGTCATGTGTTCAGCTGGTATCATACCTGCTCTGTGTTCAGCTGGTATCATACCTGTCATGTGTTCAGCTGGTATCATACCTGCTCTGTGTTCAGCTGGTATCATACCTGTCATGTGTTCAGCTGGTATCATACCTGCTCTGTGTTCAGCTGGTATCATACCTGCTCTGTGTTCAGCTGGTATCATACCTGCGCTGTGTTCAGCTGCTAAATGAATGTAATGTAATGTATCATACCTGCTCTGTGTTCAGCTGCTATCATACCTGCTCTGTGTTCAGCTGCTATCATCCCTGTCCTGTGTTCAACTGATAAATGTGCTGCGTCAGCAAAATAGAAAACTACCTGCCACAAGTGGACGAAGGAGCAGATACTGTACAGTACAAGTACTGCTTGTACTGAACTTGACTTTAAACCTGGTCGAGGAGTTGAGTGGATCAGTCATGCAGAGATTGCGGGGGCTGAATTTCGTTAGTGTTCTTAGGGCTGTGGTTGGTGAATGAGCTCATGAGGGGATTGCTGTGAGGGTAATTAACTGTAATCGGGTGGTAAAACCATCAGTCATTGTGTACCCCCCCCCGTCCCCCATTAATTAAACTGAGTCCGCTCACTGTGAGCCGACAGCATTGTGGCAAATCCCAGCTGTTAGCGTCGTGTGTACATCTAATTAACGCATGTTCTGATCCTGGAGAGCTTAGCAGCCGGTGGGGTGTGGGACACCCTAAACCCTAAATCCCATGGGAGGTGATTAACAACAGCACTCTGTTATGGGACAAGATATTCCTGGTGCCGCGGCGTGAGGAGGGGCGGGTGACGGGACACTTCCCGGCGTTCCATAACCAACTGTCAAACCGGCAATTAAATTCTCAGGTTTTTTCACCTCTCCGCTGATGCTACGTGTACATGTAGTCATTTAGGGAATACTCTTATCCAGAGTGACTTGCATGTAGGACGTCTAACCAGGCTAGAAGAGCAGTTATAGGCCTGGAGCATGTTGCGGAGATGGTCCAGGCGCCCGGACACACGGGACTTGGGAAAAGAAGACGTGGGAAAGAAAAGGACACGATTGAGCATAAATCAGAAAATGAAAAGAACGGGTAAAATTTTTTTTTTTTGCAGAAAGCTGGGCAGGTTTCTTATACCGCTGCAATGAAACAGACTCACGGCACACCTTTGTTTTGCCATGAATTAAAACCTGTTTAAAAGTTGCCGTCTCAGTTTTTGAGGCACGTCCGCCAAAGTTTCCAGACTTTTTGGGTGGGCGAGTGGCGATTTCCGCGGGGAATCGCCATTCCGGAGTTTGGGTGGGAGGGAAAGATTACGGCGCACCGCATCGCCTCTGAGGTTTGACAGTTTCGATTAGCAGCCTTGATCGGCTCTTTGATGACTGCCGCGTTTCCTCGTCGTTCATTAGCGTCTCCGCGCTGGCGTGAGAGACGCTCTCCCTTCCTGCAGGCGGGAGTGTCAGCCCAGGAAATGTGGGGTTAATTGAAAAAGCCGTTAGCAGTTCAACATCAAACTAAAAAAATTCCGATGGTTTTAAGAAAAAAAAAAAAAAAGAAGCGGCAATGAGGTTTGCTAATTGCACAGAGTGCGTATCAGACACACAAAGAAGAACTTGGATCATAGTTAACTCGACGAAATTTGTCATGTAAACAGTTCTCTGAATGGCGGTTTGATGAATTGTAATTAACATAATTGTGCGAATGGTGATGAATGTAGGCCTGCGAACGGGAAAGCAGATGGGATTATTTCCTCTGCTTTGCTTGCAGGGGGCTGGTTCAGACGCGAACGGCTCACCAGGCGGGCTGTGGATGGGTAGAGAGAGGGAGGCAGGTGGGCGCAGATGTTCCTGCTCGGCCCCTGATCCAGAGGCAGGGTTTGAGTGCACACACATACACACACGCATGCATACAAATTCCTTGTAAAGATGTTGCTTGTAACAAATATTTAATTGTGCTGCATACTGTATATGCAACAAGTCTATTCATGACTGATAACAAATCCCCAAAGCTCAGTTAGTCCCAAGCGCAACCCGACTGTCTGCCATCTGACCGATCACGTCACCGGACCAGTGAGCTGTTGCCTGTAAATGTGTGAGAAGTTATCTGCAGAAACACACCACATCACTTCAGCTCATTAAGGTAAGGTTTCGTACTTTCTGTACGTCATAAATCAGGGTGAGAGTTTGTATGACTGTAGTTGTTTATGGGGAAGGGGCAGAGGATTGTGGATCGAACGAGGAAGCGGTGGCGGCAGGGCGGAGATGGCGGCCGGCAGCCCCGCAGGTCGGCGCATAATTGCCCGCAGCATCACCGTGGGAGGGAGTGTACCAGTCAGAGCCCCTGTGATTTGGAGCCTGCAGGTTGCCCGGGGCAACAGCGACCGCGCGGCGTGGAGGGGCTGCGGTTGGCGGGCGTTGCGCGCGCTCCGGGGGTGAAGCGGTCGATCGTCCGCCTGCTGTCCCGAACCGGACGAGGTCAGTGTAGTGCGGAGACGCACGCGGGCCTGCAAACTGCAAACTGGGAGAAGACAGAAATGCTGGGGATAGAAATGACTTGAAATAAACAAAGAAAAAAAATAATAGATTTTGTTCAATTTTTTTTTTTTTTTTTTTTTTTTTGTTGCCGAGACCTTGCCTGAGGGATTGTGGGTTTTTCGGCTGTGGTGGTGGTCAGGTTGGCTGTAGAGCTGGCTGGGGTGGGGGGTCAAGGGGGGGTCAGGCAGAGGTCCATACAGAACTCTCCAGCTAACACAGCATTTCCTCACCATCACTTTCTCACTGTGACAGTTACATGACATACTGGGCTGTGTGACGTCGTGTCACAGCTTCCACCTTCACTTCCTGGTTTTCTGGAAAGTCTCAGAGACACACACACGCACCCCAGCATGCACACACACACACGCACACAGAAAATAAATAAGAGGACCCACACAAGGACAATGAAAACGATTCCTGACCCTTCACAGTCAACAGAAAGGATGTGCTTCGGGTTCGATCTGTGTGTATGTGAGGTGTGTGTGTGAGCATGTACAGTATGTGTATGTCTGTGTGCACGAGAGAGGTGAGAGTATGTGTTTGTGTGTATGTGTGTGAGAGAGAGAGAGAGTGAGGTGAGTGTGTGTGTGTGAGAGAGTGAGGTGAGAGTGTGTGTGTGTCAGATGTGTAAGAACAAGCGCAAGCCCAAGAACACACATGCAATTACAGAAAGTTGCTAATTATTACATGTGTTCTAAATGTTTACTTATGAACTATTACTATGTACAAACTAAGTACAACTTTAAAAAAGACAATAAACATATTATAAGTGAGTAGTAACTATGTAATGACTTATCCAGCACTGGCACTGTGGTTACATTGCAGGGGATGGTTAGAGAGTGAAATACAGTAAGCCCCAGGGGACTGTTTAATGAATCAGGATCTGTTTCACGGCTCTCACAGGTACCGTTCACATGCCTGAGAATCATCAAGCCCTAAGCATTTTTATTTAATATATGGAAATAAAAGACACTGGAATTATTCATCATAGGAATGAAAAAGGCAGAAGAGCGTAAAAAGATTCCAACCATTGCCCTCCCTTTCTTAAAAGAAAAATAGATGAAGCAGAGGATGATGGGTAATGGGAACAGAGTGGGCTTATAAAGTGTGATTTATCATTCCAACCTAGTGACAAATATAATCTCAATAACATCACACAAGTGTCAACGAGTATTCCTTTTAAAAAATGTTCATTAACTAAAGAGGGAGAGAAACCTGCTACCTTCACTAGGCTGTATGGATTTATCAGTTACTGTTACCATGGATTTAAAATCATTTAAAATTGAACTTAATTCAGTTCCTAGTTACGTCAGTCTGTTGGGAGTTAGTGGGAAACTGGTCCCTAAATATTGTTACATTTATGTGATTCTAATAATGATTTATGAGATGAGATTTTAGACAATGGGAGCATTAACTTTGAGAGAAGAACTATGAATACAAATCAATCAGTTAGTCCATCAGGATTCACGGGAAATGCATGAGAAGTGCTCTCCACCAGCACAATGACTGCGGAGCGAAAATAAGCATGCGCATCGGAGGACAGCGAGTGCTCGTCTACGTTCTCCTGACGGACGACTTCAGAGCGCCGAAATGAGGCTGTGAATACGATTGGGCATTCTCAATTGAGACAAAAGTAACTTGGAGATATAAATTAATTCAAATAAACCCACTGCTGCAGACACACTACGGAATGCCTTTAGTTTTTAACTGCTGAGACAGACGCTGCCTAAGGGACCCCGGATGGCAATGGGCTCGGGTTCCTGTCGGAGATGTCCCGCCTCTCAGCATCACACCTTTTTACAAATCTGACAAGTGGCACAACGTAGGCGATGGACCCCCTAACTGATCTGCTGGTGCACGAGGAGCGCAGACCTGTTTGGAGATTAATCATTCAATTAGCCCCAATCCTTTATTTCTAATGTGACATTTCTGTCAGGAGCTACAGTATCAAGCTGCAAGTATCCTTGGTGAAAATATTTAACTGCCGCTTGACAGAGGAGGGAACTAGTATTGGGCACCAGGGGTGGTTGGGCAAATGCTCTCTTCTCCAGCTCAATGGCAGATCTCTACAGAGTGATATGGCCTTTTTGGGTTACTGTAGAGCTCCAGGAACAGTAAGCGCAGTGATTACATCCCAACATCAAACCCTGCTCAGCCTTTAGTGTCCATAGGAGTGGTCAAATACTAGCATATCGCTGATTTGTCTCTGAAATACTTTTTTTGGTGCTTAAAGGGAAATTCCACCCTGGGATTTTTTAATTTTATTTGTAGAAGAGTAGCTGTATCTGGCCTCCTGATTAAAATGAGCTGTGAGCCGGCTCTCTACATGTTGTGTGTGCAAAGATATAACCCCAAACTACTGCGCACGCTCCAGCTTCCTGCTTTTCTGTGGACTACAAAGGGGCGGCGCTAGACAAGGCAAGTTACAGGTTGCCACTCCTACTGAATACAAACGGGGGGGCTGGACGTTACTACTTGGCCTGGAAGCCATTCTTGGAGAGAGGCTAACATTAGAAAATCTAGGTTTTTCAGTTTGCTTTACTTCATGCTTTAAGTTCTACAGAACAAAATAGAGCTTCACTGTTGTGTGGCAACTTGCAAGGGTTTAATGTTGGCGAAGGAAGGAATTAATTTTCACCAGCAACCTCAAGATGAGAAAAAAAATGGTCTGACTCCAATTGGGATACACAGCTAAAGAATGTCTGACTCCAATCCCGATACACAGCAAAAAGATGTGAGTGTGTAGCAGGTACTTTGCACAGATGATTTTGAGGAGAACATTTGGGTGAGACTACTGAACATACAGAGCGACTATCTGTTCACTTGGTCAACACCCTCTTCGCCTAGTAAGGGAGTTTTGGGGGGAGGTATCTCAAAATTCAAATGACCAGTGATTCATTGTAGTTCTTCAAAAATGAGCAAGGTTCAATGTCATTATACGCATTCCTCTATCCAATTCACTCCTGCCACTGGCGCTGTGCAGAGATTGCTTTGGGACAGCCACTAAGAGAGACTTAATCAGTTATCCCTTGTTCTGTTAAATGAGGTTAATGTTGTTTATGGTGGAATTTCCCTTTAAACGGAGACTGAAGCTAGCGCCCTGCGCTGCACATTGATTCCACACACGGCACCTCAAGGCCAGAGGGCTGATGTTTGCTGTCCATTTCAGCAATCTATAAATCCTGCCTTTCCCAAATGTGTGTGTGTGTGTGTGTGTGTGTGTGTGTGGTGTGTGTGTGTGTGTGTGTGTGTGTGTGTGTGTGTGTGTGTGTGTGTGTGTGTGTGTGTGTGTGTGCACGTGTGTGTGTGCGCATGTGTGTGTGTGTGTGTGTGTGTATGTGTGTGTGTGTATGCGTGTGTGTGTGTACCTGTCAATAAATCTCCCGAGGATTTATCTTAATTTCATCCCTCATTCCTCTCTGTCTCTCTTCCTCTTTCCATCCCATTGTTTCCCTATCTGTCACTCAAGGAAGTGTTCAGACTGTGATAGATCACTGATGTATGGGAGTGGGTCCCGAAGAGAGGGGTGGGTAGGGGTTATGTGCATGGATTTGGGGTGGGAAGGTCATGCTTCAGGGGTTGATTTGTCGATTTTTCCAGGGCAGATGCAATGTGTGTTCTGGAGAAAGGTCTTTTGAAACATCCTCCGATCCGTGCTTCTACAGTCCATGATGACATTACCCGCCCAACCCCCCCCCCCCCCAAAGAAAATTTATAAATAAAAAACCCTGTCACATCAGTTTCTTCGTGTAAAAATAAATCACTCTTAATTCCAAATCTCACTCTGTTTAGTGCCTCCATATATTAAATAAAATGCTTTAGGCATGCTGATTATCAGGCATGTGAACGGTACCTGTGGAGAGCCGTGAAACAGATCCTGATTCATTAAACAGTCCCCTGGGGCTTACTGTATTTCACTCTCTAACCATCCCCTTCAGTGGAGCCACAGTGGTCTGGTGGATGAGTAGTAAATGTCCTTACCAGTTACTACTCACTTGTAATATTTTTATTATCTTTTTAAAAGTTGTATTTAATTGATCCGTAATAATATTTAATAAGTATCCAACACACAGGTAATAATTAGTCATCATCATTTCATGTGTGCTCTTGGGCTTGTTCATGTTCATACATTTCTGACACACACACTGTCAACTCACTCATGCGCACGCACGCACACACACACACACACACCACACACTCACTCACCTCTCTCACACACATAAGCAAACATGCACATTCACTCGCAACTCACCTCTTTTGCGAACACACGCACACTTCACCTCTCACATACACATTTATTTACTAAAATCAGACTAAATGTCAATCTGCGAATGGGACTGATTGGTAAATTAGTTTGTTTGTTTGTTTTTATATATCACACTCAGTGGAAGTGTTTATGTACTTCAGATTGGGCTTGCATGAATTGAGCTCTTCTGCTCCTTTTCTACCTTCCGAGCGTAATTCTGTTGATTACACCTGCGTGACTTAAATGGAGCTCAATCAGCCTCTTAATCTCCTTGATCCTGTTGACGCAGTGAATTTGAGCAGGTATAATGAGCTAGGGAATGTGTCGCCATGCAGAACCAGCCTCTGTCTCCATCAAACAGGGGAAAGACACATCCATTCCTGCGCCATCGCAAAGCACCATGCCATACGACTGCACTTGAGCAAATATGGAAACAATATGCTGTACTGATATGACCGCACGCTCCTCCCAATGGTGTTCAGAAATCATTCAGTGTCAATAGAAATGATTTGCAGTGATACTAAAATGCATATAGCACACAGCTGGATTATATGCATTTTCTGTGCTGAAGTAACAATTAAAAGCATTTACTTAGTTTGTTTTTTCTATGTGTGAACTCCTGATTTCCTGCAATCCTGATCAGATCCACTTTCAGGGAAAGGGAAACCATGGATTTTTTTTTTTTTTTACTCATTCATTTTTGTTTTATTAATTTTCTTTTGTTTGTTGTTTTTTCCAAATGTCCCCGCTGACATTGATATTGATTCTTTCTCATATGTCAAGAGGAATAATTAAACTGATACTCTCTCTCTCTCTCTCTCTCTCTTTCTCTCTATTGTTATTACTAGGGATTTCCCCATATCTGTTTCCACTCTCTCTCCTGAATGAGAGGGGTGAGTGGGTGTTATCAGTAGGCAGCCAGATGCTGTTATAATGCCCCGTCCCCTCTCCGCACAGCCAAAAATTTTATGTGCCACATCATCCACAATCAAGTAAAATCTGGATTGTGCCTGTTCTGTAGATACAAAAAACTGTAGATACAGTAACTGTGCACGATAGGTGCAGTAACTGTACCTAAACTGCACACACTATGGGTGGAGTAACTGCACTATTGGTGCAGTAACTGCACCTAAACTCAGGGCCATCTTTTGGGGGGTGGGGGCAACTGGTGCGACCGCCCCAGGCCTTGCACTTCACAGGGCCCCGTGGTGAGAGGGGAAATTAATTTAAATAACAACCAATTCTTTTCTTTAAAAAAAAAAAAAAAATTACATTTATCTAAAATAGCCTATATATCTTCGTGAAGCACATCCATACACACAGAAATACATTTAGTCTAAATGGCGTTTTGGAAAGTTGACATTATGTGGGAAGTAGCTATAGGCTTACGTCCCTCTGCTGCATAGCTACGTGCAGCTATGAATTTTTCAAATTCGCTTAAAGTTGTTGTTTTTTCCAAGTCGGGTGGCAACTGGCAAATTGGCAAACTCAAACAGCAGAGGCCAAGGCCGGAAGGCGGCGCAGGAGAGACAGTTCTGGAGGCCGGCGGCAGCGCAGGCAGGACCGCTCAGGAGGGCGGCGGCGCAGGCAGGACCACTCAGGAGGGCGGCGGCACAGGCAGGACCGCTCAGGAGGGCGGCGCCGCAGGCAGGACCGCTCAGGAGGGCGGCGCCGCAGGCAGGACCGCTCAGGAGGGCGGCGCCGCAGGCAGGACCGCTCAGGAGGGCGGCAGCGCCGCAGGCAGGACCGCTCAGGAGGATGGCGGCGACGGCTGCATCGTCGTGGAGGCCGGCGGCGACGGCTGCATCGCCGTGGAGGCCGGCGGTGATGGCTGCATCGCCGTGGAGGCCGGCGGCGACGGCTGCATCGCTGTGGAGGCCGGCGGGATGGCTGCATCGCCCTGGAGGCTGGCGACGAATGAGCGGCTGTAGGTTAGGCGGCCCAGGGACAGGAGGCGGCAGCTGGCTCTGCAGCTCAGGACAGGCGGATAGCTGGCTCTGCAGCTCAGGACAGATGGATAGCTGGCTCTGCAGCTCAGGACAGGCAGAAAGCTGGCTCTGCAGCTCAGGACAGGCGGAAAGCTGGCTCTGCAGCTCAGGACACGCGGAAAGCTGGCTCTGCAGCTCAGGACAGGCGGATGGGGGGCTGCAGCGGGACCGGACAGGAGGGCTGGAACGTGGCGGGATCAGGAGGGCTGGAACGTGGCGGGACAGGAGGGCTGGAACGTGGCGGGACAGGAGGGCTGGAACGTGGCGGGACAGGAGGGCTGGAACGTGGCGGGACAGGAGGGCTGGAACGTGGCGGGACAGGGGGGCTGGAGCGGGCCGGGACAGGAGGGCTGGAGCGGGACGGGACAGGGGCAAACACGGATGGGTGGAAAATGGATCCTGATGATCAGCTACCCGTCGACGGAGCCGGGAACCAGGACCCCCTCGTCTTCTCCTGGGCCCATAGTTCCCCGGACACAGGACCAGGCGGGTCCCTTCAAAGGGTGACGGTTGGGGTTGGGTGGTTGAAGGGGTTATGGGTTCAATGCTGGCCGGCTGGAGGGTTAGTACTCCAAGCCCAACGGAGTGGGAGGTGGGCTGAAAAATGGTCCGGGGTGATGGGTGGTGGTCGGCATGCCGACGGGCGAACTCAGGGTTCTGCCCCCAGATACCCATGAGGTATTCTTCGTAGTTGTCGTGGAAGAAGGGGTCAAAAAAATTCTGAGTCGCCATGATGACTCTGGTGACTGCCCGCTGGGTCCTAACTGGCGAGTTCCTTCTGTTAGGTGTCGGTGGGGGAAGGACGCAAACGCAGGCAGGAGTAAGGAAAAAACCGAAGTTTAATAAAGGGCAACGGTACAAAACAGTCCAAAGAATAGTCGAGGAACAGGCAGGGGTCGTAACCGGGAAGGCACAGCAAAGGTACAAAAGCGGAATCCAAATCAGGGTCGCGAGAACACAGGCAGGGGTCAAAACCGGGGAGGTGTAAGAGGAACAAAACAAGGACTGAAAACAAAACAAAACAACAGGCAAAAACTAGGGAAACAAAAACTAGGAAACAGATACTACGGAAATAAACAACAACTCGGGCAGAATCTCGGAAAAAACAAGGCAACACAGAAGCAAAAATATGGGTAAGGAACTCGTGAAGAAAGACTGAAATAACAGGGTTTAAATACACAGGGAGAAGATTACACAAAGGCGTAATCCGCCAAAACGCAATAAGGACTTCATTAATGACTTTGCCGACTTTCTGTCGGGGATCTGGTGAAATACGATCATGTTTTAATCTTAGGTGATTTTAATGTCCATGTGTGTTGTGAATCACGACCTCTGGGTCAGGGATTTCTTGAATCTTCTTGATTCGTTTAAATCTCACCCAATCCGTAACTGGCGCGACACGAAAAGGGTCACACATTGGATCTTTTGCTATCGTACGTCTATCTGTTTCTGTAAATGAAATATGTGCAACAACATGTATCTCAGACCATATACCTGTTTTGTTTACAACATCAGTCCCGTGCTCGGTAGTTAAATCATGTGCCCCTGCACGCCGCATGCGCCTCGATTAACCCTTTGACTGCATCACAGTTTTCTGATATTTTTAAACGATTCCCTGTTTTGTGCATTGGATGTAAATTGTGCTCTCAGTGCTGAGGAGCTTATTTCCATGTTTGATTCTACATGTTACTGAAATATTGGGACACTGTTGCTCCTCTCAGGCTCAGACGCACCAAAGCTCCTTCCGAGCCGTGGCTTAATGACTCCACTCGCGCTCTCAGGCGCGCTGAGAGAAAATGGAAAAAGGGATAAACTCCACGTCTCCCTAGAAATCCTACGTGACTGCCTATCCGACTACCAGAGAGCTGTCAAAGCTGCCAAAACGGACTATATTTCTACTTTAGTCTCCAATAACAGCCACAAGCCTCAGGTTATTTTTAATGTCCTTAATTCTCTTATTAATCCCTGTGATGTTTCTCCTATTGTGCCATTGCCTACTCTCTGTGAAAGTTTTTCTTAAATTTTAGGCCTGTAAATATGTGTGTCGCCTCTGACCCTGCTCCCTCTCTGTGTTCTGCTGTCCTCAACCAGTTGAGGCCTGTGTCCCTCTCCTCACTCTCAGATGTAGTCATGCATCTGCGGCCTACAAACTGCCCCTCAGATAGCATTCCCTCTCCCTTCTCAGAGAAGTCTTCGATTCGGTTGGAGCAAGTATTTTACTGTTAATTAATACCTGTATCAGCTCAGGATGTGTCCCAGCTGCCTTTAAACACGCTTGTGGTGCAGCCTTTAATCAAGAAGAAAAACCTCGACCCCTCTATTCTTTCTCATTTTAGGCCTATCTCTCAGCTACCTTTTCTGTCCAAGGTCCTGGAGAGAGTAGTTTATGTCCAGTTGCAGTCGTTTTTAGTGAATAATGGCATCCACAAAAAGTTTCAGTCTGGCTTCAAACTGAAACACAGCACTGAAAACAGCCCTTCTGAGAGTTTTTAATGATCTGACCCTAGCGGCTGATTCAGGTAACCCTGCTGTTTTGGTGCTCCTGGACCTGACAGCTGCCTTCGATACTGTGGACCATGGGGTCCTGTTGTCACGGCTCGAGCAGTGTGTGGGCATCACAGGCTCTGCACTCGATTGGTTCCGGTCGTACCTGACAGACCGGAGCTTCTCAGTGCAGTTAGGTGAATTCTCCTCTGCTGTGGCCCTCTCACCTGTGGAGTTCCTCAGGGCTCCATTTTGGGCCCCATCCTCTTTTTACTGTACATGCTGCCCTTGGGATTAATCTTGCTAGACATAATGTCTCCTTCCACTGCTTCGCTGATGATGTACAGATTTATCTGCCTTTAGAAACCAAAAACAAGAACTCAATGCAGCCATTTGCTGGATTGTTTTAAGAGACATCCAAATCTTGGATGTGCCTGAATTTCTTAAACCTCAATGAGAGCAAGACTGAGATAATTTTTTTTGGACATGTTTCTCCAGTTTTTCCTGATATCCTGGCCCTCTAAGTTCCAACATCCGTTCCTCTGTGAAGAACGTGAAGAACCTCGGAGTGACCTTTGATAGCGGCTTCAATTTGTACAAACAGGTTAGTTCTGTAGTAAAAACCAGCTTTTTCCAGCTAAGTCTCTTAGCCAAGACAAAGTCCTACCTCTCCCTGAAAGATCTAGAGAGGGTAATTCATGCCTTTATTACCTCGAGGTTGGACTACTGTAACTCCCTGTACGTGGGCATTGACCAGTCCTCACTCAGACGCCTGCAGCTGGTCCAAAATGCAGCTGCTCGCCTCCTCACTGCAAGAAAAGCGTGACCACATCACTCCAGTGCTGGCCTCACTCCACTGACTC
The DNA here is from genome assembly GCA_029718625.1 of Synaphobranchus kaupii. Taxonomy (NCBI): domain Eukaryota; kingdom Metazoa; phylum Chordata; class Actinopteri; order Anguilliformes; family Synaphobranchidae; genus Synaphobranchus; species Synaphobranchus kaupii. The sequence continues at coordinate 45,811,113 of CM056376.1, forward strand.
ACCTGTCCGCTTTCAAATCAATTTTAAGCTTTTGCTTCTTGTTTTTAAAGAGATACTGCAGAGGCTTTTCTAAGGCCCTTTTTTCCGCTTCAATTTGAACTGAAACTCGTGAGTAGGTGTGGTCATATGACGATGATGCCACGTAGTCATATTATGAATATTCATACGGTCAAGGAGTGAAAGGGTGTGTCTTGGTGAACTGACTCAGCCCCCCTTCCAGCTCTCTCCTCAACTAAATAAAATGGCTGTATTAGTTGAGCAACGTCTTTGCGAGGAGAGGACCCGGGATGTAACCGAATGGTAAAAGTCTAACGTTACCTAGCTAAGTTAGCTTGTTTGTCTGCCTAAAGTAATGTTACTATTGAATACATTCAAAACCACAGCAAAACTCCAGTCACACAGTAACGTTTGTATATTGAACATGGCTGGTTGTAGCGCCCTCATAACTTCACTTGGTCCGGAGAGAATTATCATTTATTAGCTAACATTATTCATAAATGATATAGCTAATATAACTAGCTATCTAAGTTACCAGTTCTCTCTGGACCAAACGGGGCTAAACTCACACAGAATAGACTGCCTTGCATTACCTAATTTATCGATACATTCCGTCCGAGTTACTGACCAACTGGTTACTGGTTTTGGCAGGGCTACATCAAATGTATTATTGCTATCGTTTATTAGCTAACGTTACGTATTCATAAAAGATAGCTTACACAATAGGTTGCCTTCAACCCCACATTAGCTATTACCTATCAGTAATGTCAACCGTTTGCAAAAGCATTTTTGTTGTAGTTTGTACAGATAACTTGCATGTAAACAGAAACAAACTAATGTCCCAACAGGTGTGCTTGTGGCCACTGCTCTAACCTGTCCCCTCCAGAAAACCTATGTTGCCGTGAGGTTACTGAGCTAACGTTATGTCAGCGTAGTTATGAAGCTATTCTTGATTTGTCTAATACTGCTGTGCCGTAGTCGGCATGCTTGGCCCAACTGTATAATAGTGGCCAATACATGTGCAATTACACAATGTCACAAATACAGTGTAATAGGTATATTGTATTTAGCTGTTTTACTTAGCTGATGTAATGATTACAAAATTACATCCATCACTGTTGGGATGGCACCTGGCTTCAGCGACAGAGTTTTATAGAAGCCCATCTCAAAGCAGTTAAATTGTGGTAGCAGTCCGGTGTGAAGTGCGCGTTGCACACTAGGGCTTTCTTCGGCAAGGTCCGCGTGCTCTACACCGATAGCTTGAAGCCACTGGCTAAGTAGCGCTGGGTCTCTCGGCTGATTATGAAAGCTACAGAGCCGGTGGCGTTGCACCGAGGAACAATACATCTCTGACTCCTTGGCATAATGCAGGCAAGTTAGCTAAAGATACCAAGTAGTAAGACGTCGTATATGAATAACTGTAGCTCGATATAAGTCGTAATATTAACGTTAGCAATAATACAAAGCAATTCGCATTTGAACTTCAACTAGCTAATTAGCAGTACAAGGGTCTCAGTCTCAGAAGGAAAAAAAAAAATCGTCGTTCTCTGCTTTTATACCACGTGCCCAGCCAAGACCCACCCCTAGGACCACCTCAAGTCCACCCATTTTTATGTTAAGGATCTCGTGACGTCACAAATCCCCGGAAGCCAGCATATTGGTAAGTCTACACAAAAACTCAGATAAAACCATTTTGACTAAACATTAAATTTTCGGACATAAACAGTTGTGTATGATCATAATCTAACTCAAAACATAGGTTTTCAACGGGAAAAGTCGGTTTTTGACTGCAGTATCACTTTAAAGCCCTAAATGGGCTGGCCCCTCTCTACCTCGCCGAGCTCCTGCACCGCCATGCCCCAACCAGAGCCTTAAGGTCAGCTGACCAGTTGCTGCTGGATGTGCCCAAAACTAGGCTAAAGACCAGAGGTGACCGAGCCTTTGCGGCGGCTGCCCCTAGGCTCTGGAATAGCTTGCCCCTCTATATTAGATCTGCCCAGACCCTAGGGATTCCTTGAAGACCCACTTTTTCTCCCTTGCCTTCAACTCAAGTGGAGCATGACACCCTGGCAATTGTGTGTTTTGTTTTGTACTGTTGGTTTTATTCTTTGTCTGCTTGTATTTCATTTGTGTAATGTATTTGATTATTTTATTTATCTGACCACTTGTACAGCACTTTGGTTTGACCGCAGTCGTTTTTAAATGTGCTTTATAAATAAATTTTGACTTGACTTGACTTGACACAAAAGGAATCAGGTGTGAGGGGGAGGGGAAATGGGAGTGTACACAGGTGAGAACAATGAGGGATAACAGGGACCAATAAAACAATGACGGGAAACGTAAGACACGGACTGGAATACACATAGACACAATGATAACAAACGGCCTGGAGTTAGCAGGTAAACAAGTGCACAGCTCAGAGGGGAGGAACACGAAAGTGGACACGCGCAGAGAATGTGAAATCACAGATAGATACAGGGATAGGATAACGAGGAGGGAAATGACAGCTGCAGGTAGAAACTCAAGATGAATTAGTAATTAGTAATGTTAGTAGTGAACTCAAAAACCCTAATGTTAGTAGGTTAGCTGGTTAGTATTATATACACGTTAGTTTGTTAACAGGTTAGTATTAAATCTAATCTAACAGTTAGTATGATTAGGACATTAGTATTATATACAAATATAAATAAAGTCAGAAGGAAGAAAACGAGATACGAAATACAGAGGAAACCCGAATGTTCCCAAAATCACCCAAATAGTGCAATGATAAAGACAGGGAGTGGAATCTCAGAAAACACGGAACGCGGACTGACACGAGGACTGACATCGCGAGGGAAAAGAAATCAGGAAAATAATAACAAATAAAACAGACAGAATTACAGGATCCTAACAGTGGATTGTGGTACGAGCATAGCTATGAACCACAAATTGTAGATTTTCCTATTGATTGTGGTGGAGCATAAAATAATTGCAAAGAGTCACGATGTTGAACATCTTTTTCATTGTAAAGAGGGGCAAAAGACAGGCAGAGGGTGGGATATCATTCAAGTGTCACGAAGCGAAGTGCAATGTCTGACACTGCGACACAAGAAAATTACTCTGCAATGTTGACACGTCGAACACATATGTCTTCACAAGCATTGTCATAAACGTAGGCCTACTATAATGGGAATAATGGTGAGAATCATCCAGAGAAATATGCATGAAAAAATGCTGAATCAAATTAATTCTGCTAGGTGCGACTTGCTGCGATGCATCTCTTAATATGCCGCCAGTATTTATAAACTTTTATTTATATATCCCACCCTCTACCTGTTTTTTAAATTCTCTTTACAATGAAGAAGCTAGTGTTCAACATTGTGAACTTTTGGAATTATTTTATGGTCCACCTCAATCAATAGAACAATCTACAATTCATGGTTCATAGCAATTAAATTCATGATCGTACCACAAGCCACAGTGTTATTGGTTTAATTTAATTGGAGAAATTAAGCAGAAGTGTGGCGAGTTGTTATTGTTCCTTACAATATTTTAATTCAAGGGCAGAGAAATGGCATAGCCTACTAATTCTTCAATTGGTTGGTTGTATATGGTTGGTTTGTGTGGTGCCGTAATCTGTAAATCCTTTTCGTTCATTGTTATATAATAGATATTATTTAAGCCTATGACGGGTTAGCTATGATGTCATCGCGTAAACAGCCGGGCCCCGCATAGGTTGACTCACCCCAGGCCCCGCCCACCCTTGAGACGGCCCTGCCTAAACTGCACACTATGGGTGGAGTAACAGTGCACCAAAACTCTGCACTATAGATACAGTAACTGTGCTATAGGTGCAGGAACGTCTCCTAAACTGTGCACTATGGGTGCAGTAACAGTGTACCCAAACTGCACTATAGGGGCAGTAACTGCTATGGATTGCTGAGCTTGCCTGCACTCTTAAAAAGTGATGATGAAAGTTATCCATTGAGCTTGGCTCAAGAATACTATTGGGTCTTCTAAATTGGGAGAACAATGGTGAAACAATGGCATAAAAAAGAAAGGAGCACTTTTCTTGCATTGCATCAGCACACTACCAGTCATAAGCATTTACTCATGCTCCTGTTAACTTATATAATGTGATGTTTTGTGGCAGTTGTTATGAGTGAACATGATTTATATTGGATTCTTATGAAAGGAAATTGTGTTGCTTTACACTGCGCCCCGTTCACATATGGCCAGCTTGTAATGTGTGTTTCACAACGAAATGCAGTGAGTGAGTGAGTGAGTGAGTGAGTGAGTGAGTGAGTGAGTGAGTGAGTGAGTGAGTGAGTGAGTGAGTGAGTGAGTGAGTGAGTGAGTGAGTGAGTGAGTGAGTGAGTGAGTGAGTGAGTGAGTGAGTGAGTGAGTGAGTGAGTGAGTGAGTGAGTGAGTGAGTGAGTGAGTGAGTGAGTGAGTGAGTGAGTGAGTGAGTGAGTGAGTTGTAGAGACTTGTAGGCCTAATCCCCACTACACCATACAAAGATGATTTAATACAAAATGATTTATTAACCTATTAATGAATCCACAATCACTGCATTAACAAAGACTTCTTAATATTAATATACTCAATGTCACAGACTCGGCTGTCCTGTGGATATCACGGGGAAACACTTTGTTAACACCTTATATTTTATATAATCCCCATTATCTTATGACTCCAGTTCATTAATCAGTAATCAGCACATTAAGGAAGTCCCATTAGCTGTAATGGATTCATTCATTATAAGTGGGTGAAGCATTTCATGGTAGCCAGGTGTGCTGCCCAACACCTTTGCGCTCACCAAAAGAGCTATGAGCTATGGCATGCTCAGTCGTGAACCAATCGTTATTCCCTTGATTGGTTCAAACAAGTCATTGATTGGCAGCTCATTATACCTTAGCGCCACCCACTGTGGGGTTCATGGAACCTCACTCTTCCGTCGCTACCCTTGTCCCTTGCTTCTTCTTTCTTTCTTTCTTTCTGTTCATTACGGAAATATGATGAAGCAGGAGTCACATATCATCCCCCCGTCCCCCCCATGCCCCCAGCCTGCAGTGTCGCAGTACCCATAAAATCCAAACACTATTTCCTTGTCCAAAAGCCGGTCATGCCCTGGGGTCTGTGTGCACAGGATAAATACTTGAAATACCTTAACTCTATACATGCTGGTAAAATTTAAAAGCAGATCCCTGAGAATTTAAACCAAATAATATACTTGTATAAAATAATTAATTTGGTGTGAAAGATTCTTCAATATCTGTATATCTTCATGAAATGTACTGGTGTCTAAAAGGTTCATGCATTTCAAAGCATCATTTGACACAGTTCTGTTGAGAGACAGACAGACAGAGAGACACACAAGGGCACTTACATAACCGTCTCTCCTCCTATCGGTGGCAGAGTTTAAAAAAATAAAAATAATAATCCACAACTGTATGTGGCTATTTATTGTGTTATATTGATTAAACAGGCCCAAACATCTTCGGTATGTGCCTTCTACTCGACGGCAGTCATTAAAACAGGACTGTACATGGCCAACTGCTCCACGCTCCCCTGAAAATTGCGTTACCTTTTGAAGGACAATAATAATTACAAAGTAAAAAAAGAAAGCAATCATTCCATTTCAACCACGGACGTTCTGAAAATGTGATACATTCCAGGAAGAGTAATTCACTTCGATTGGTGCATTTCAGCCTTGGGTCACCACATGAAAAGTAATCAAATTTCTGACTACAAGAGGCAGTAGTTTTGCACACGAAGGATTGAATGCCTGCTTGAGAAAAAGAAAAAAAAGCCAGGCCAGAGAACCAATATTAGTAGATAATCATTATAGGCCTGAATGGCTTTATCAAAAAAATTTATTTTTAAAAAGAATAAATAAGAATTACCTTATAGCCACTACGCTAAACTCGTAGCGGCAGTCTATAGGAACAGCGTGCCCGATTCTATTTTATGAAGTAATTAAATTCAAATCATCTCAAAGAGCACTGCATAGTCATTCAGAATGAAGGAAAAGGATAGTGAAGAGGTAGCATTGTGCTCATGAAGACGGCGTATGTGCTGTATGAGGTTACCCATCACCATAAAATTTGAGCAGATGTTTTCCCGTTCTGAACAGAAAAGAGAACATGAGAAGAAAGCTAATAAGGGACATCAGCGCTGAGCTGTGCTGTGCATTTTTACTATTCACCCCAATGGACAAGTGTAAACCATCAAGTGTACACCAGGCACTAGAGCAGCACTTCTGCTATTCACCCCAATGGACAAGTGTAAACCATCAAGTGTACACCAGGCACTAGAGCAGCACTTCTGCTATTCACCCCAATGGACAAGTGTAAACCATCAAGTGTACACCAGACACTAGAGCAGTACATAGGCCAGGTCTATAATTAATTAACTTGCAAATAAAACATTTTATGTAAGAAGCTCCAGGGTTTGAGTCTAAAACTGTCAGACACAGATATTTGGAGATTGAATGATTATTGCTTATGAAAAGATTTTTTTGACAGACTGATCAACACAGACATAAAATGCCGTGTAGACAGCCATACATATTTTGTTAAATTTAAATCAGATGTCAAATTAAATGAATCCACTGAGAAAGAAACTGAGAAGCATCTTTGGTGCGAGGAGATTCACTAATCAGAATCTTTAATTAAATTTAGAAAAATGCATTTTTGTGTTTAATTTTCAGTGTTTTTTAAATAGTTGTCAGGTTGTCACAAATAGTGATTTCAGCTCCTCCTGCGATCAGCACGTAAAAATTGCCAATCCCACCAGAAATGATGTTGTTTTCTTTTTTAACATTTCTCTTGTCCTCTGATACATTTGTCTCCAATGTATAGAATAATCAGGGTTGAGTAATAGGGTGTCAATACAGAAATCACACAATGTCTGTCAGGACTGTAATGGCCTTGTGACAGAGGTATGAGGGCATTTCTTTCAGTGGCTGAACATCAATACCTAAGAAGAGATGAAAAAATATGAAATGACCATCTGAAGGGGAGGAAATGCACAGAAGAACAGCCATCAGCCCTGGACAAGATAGGATATATATATATATATATATATATATATATATATATATATATATATATATATATATATCGGAGGTGGACAAAATATCGGAAACACCAGTTTTTCAGAAAACATAAAACACCTGCCACATGTATGCTATGCAAAACCTCAATCTCTGTTCCTAACCTGATTATGCTGTTTTGTGAATCTTGTGCCACATTATTATATATATATATATATATATATATATACACCGATCAGCCACAACATTAAAACCACTGACAGGTGAAGTGATTAACATTGATTATCTCATTGTTATTTTGGTTCTGTTCTCTAGCACTTTGAAAGGATACAATGACAATGAGGTTGAAGTACAGACTGTCAGCTTTAATTTGAGGGTATTTTCATCCATATTGGATGAACCGTTTAGAAATTATAGAACCTCTATACCTTATAGTACATAGTCCCCCACATTTTTGGGCATCAAAAATATTGGACCGTTTAACATAATGTAGAATAAAGTAATCATTTTTAATATTTGGTCACATATCCTTTGCATGCCATGACTTCCTGATGTCTGTGACCCAACAATATCTAAAGACTCTTGATATCTTATTTTCTGGTACTCCTACAAGCGATTCTATAACGTCTCTGCATTTGAATGGATCTCTATGGGAACTGGGGGGTGGGACTAGATTTAGCTGTAATTGGTGGATAGATTTTCTGCGTAGACACCCATCATTCGCCTGCATGCTATTTAGCTGGAACTAATGGAAGCCCATCCCTCTCTCTCGCAAAATTGCAGTGCCGGTTTCCCTGTAACTCTGTGTCATTTTCTCTTTTGTGCTTTTTCTTCAGGAAATGAAGCTCTGATGACTTAAGTACAGCACATTCGGCATGCAAAAGGAAGGAAACTTTTAAAAAAAAGAGATATACGGAGGAAGAGCACCATGGGGGAACCCAGTGGACGGACAGAGTCTGGGAATGTGACCAGCCTGATGGAGACCGGGAATGTGACCAGCGTGATGGAGACCGGGAATGTGACCAGCATGATGGAGACCGGGAATGTGACCAGCGTGACGGAGACGGGAATGTGACCAGCGTGACGGAGACCAGGAATGTGACCAGCGTGATGGAGATCGGGAATGTGACCAGCATGACCGAGACCAGGAATGTGACCAGCGTGATGGTGACCGGGAATGTGACCAGCGTGATGGTGACCGGGAATGTGATCCATCATGTGAGCAGGGTGATGGAGACCGGGAATGTGATCAGCGTGACAGAGACCGGGAATGTGATCAGCGTGACAGAGACCGGGAATGTGATCAGCGTGACGGAGACCGGGAATGTGACCAGAGTGATGGAGACCAGGAATGTGACCAGCGTGATGGAGACCAGGAATGTGACCAGCGTGTTGGAGACCAGGAATGTGACCAGCGTGACGGAGACCGGGAATGTGACCAGTGTGACGGAGACCAGGAATGTGACCAGCGTGATGGTGACCGGGAATGTGACCAGCGTGATGGAGACCAGGAATGTGACCAGCGTGACGGAGACCGGGAATGTGACCAGCGTGACGGTGACCGGGAATGTGACCAGCGTGATGGAGACCAGGAATGTGACCAGCGTGACGGAGACCGGGAATGTGACCAGCGTGATGGTGACCGGGAATGTGACCAAGGTGATGGAGACCAGGAATGTGACCAGAGTGATGGAGACCAGGAATGTGAGCAGGGTGATGGAGACTGGGAATCTGACCAAGGTGATGGAGACCAGGAATGTGACCAGCGTGATGAAGACCAGGAATGTGACCAGCGTGATGGAGACCAGGAATGTGACCAATGTGATGGAGACCAGGAATGTGACCAATGTGATGGAGACCGGGAAGGTGACCAGTGTAACAGAGACCGGGAATGTGACCAGTGTGACGAAGACCGGGAAGGTGACCAGTGTAACAGAGACCGGGAATGTGACCAGTGTGACGAAGACCGGGAAGGTTACCAGTGTAACAGAGACCGGGAATGTGACCAGTGTGATGGTGATATCGATTGAAGAAAAGGCTTTGTGGGCCACCTGGAAACTATGACATGAGGCAGAAGGACAGAAGAGCAAAGAGTTATATAACAAGGGCAGATAAAATGGAACTGTCAGTGGAGGAGAGGGGGAAGAGATGGAGAGATAAATGGGTAATATATCACCGTTTGGGTCATCACAGAGAGGGGTCCAGGGGGACCCCCAAACAGTCACCTGCCAAATTCTCTTTACACCAGTAATGGAGGTGAAGAGACAGCATCATCGCCATTAGGCCCCAATGCACATCTGTACATACACCAACACATATACATGCACATCAGTACACACACAAACACATATACATGCACATCAGTACACACACGAACACATATACATGCATATGTACACACGCATGTGAACACCTGTCCTGTATACACATACATCTACATTCATAGATATGACGTCACGTGGCGCTGTAATGGCGACACGTAGTTCAGCTGTCTCTCGTGTTCGTGTTCGTAAATTTGAATATATTTTGTTGTGTCGGGCTTTTTTCTTTTGTTTTTTTCATGCGCTGTGTGTGTATTGTGGGACGGGGAAGCCGGCTGGAGATTGTTCAGGGCACTCATGCTGCTTGTTTTGATAATATTGACGAATTGTATATTCGGCATAATTTTGGATCTGCAGCCACAAAGTTTACCATCGTTCTTCACCGGAGTTGAAGATGTCGGGACTGATCTAGGACTGCGGGCAATCTTCAAAAGGCCACCAAGGAAGAGAAAGGAGAAGATAATGCGGGGGAGGAGTGTCTGGGAAGGCTGATGCAGTTCGGTGCTCCGTTTGGACAGTGTACAGAGACCGCAACACTGTGTGTATAGAGGAAAGTCGTGGAGGAGTTTGTGTGTTGGACTGCTTAATGACACTGGACATCTCGGGACAGCGGGGGCTATTTTTAATCATGGCTGTATTCCACTTTTATTCCACTTTAATTCACTTAATTAATTTGATTAATGCATTGATTATATTGAATGTCTTTGTTTGATATGTTTGTGTGTTGTGGGTCTGCCCCACTGTCTATGTCTTTTTTTGTTGTTGCTGGGGCTACAACTGAAGTTCCCTAGCGGGAAAATAAAAGTTATTCTATTCTATTCTATTCTATTCTATTCTATACACATGCACACACCCATACATATGCATACACGGATGTGCACACGTCAGCACATGCATACACAGACCTACACATTGCACACACATAAATACACGTCATAAACATACACACACATAAACGCACGTCATTGACATACATACATGCAAGTGACTGCCAGATACTTCATTGTTGAACATTGTCTGACTTTTCAAACCTTATGAAAAACCAGTCTGAAAACCGGATTGGCGACCTGTTCAGGGGGTATTCCTGCCACTCGCCCAATGCATGGGCCCAGCCAGCCCCCCGCCCCCGCCCCCGCCCCCGCCCGCGACCCTGACCAGGAATAAGCAGGTTAGATAATGGATGGATGGATGGAAAAACCAGTCTGTGGTTTCTGGTGTCTTGCAACCTTTTTAAATTATTATTTTTTTATTCCTTTTTTAAAAAGCTGAATGGGACAACTGACAAGATGGAGTGGAAACATGCGCCGAGTGTTCCGCCAGTTGCAATCGCAGTCAACACTGGGCTGGAAGGTAATGTTATAATATCTATTGTGCTGCCCCTCCCAGGGCTGGATGGGGGTGAAACAATCTGTATGGCCTGGTTTTGTGATTATCACAGCGGAGGTGAACAACCTGGTCCGGGTCCTTCTCCTCTGCACGACCCGTGGAATTAGTGCAATCAATTTCCGTTGATTGTGCCGCTGTGCGATCGTGCACAAATTTCGATTGCACACACAAAGCACATTCGTTCCTACAGTACAAAGAATGCCTCGTCTATCGACGGGTTTAAAAGCTCCGAAAACAATGCTTAAATGCTGCGAGATGAGTCCCCCCCCTTACTCTCCAGAATATATGGGGGCCCACGTCTCTTAAGCTATTTCATCATTATCTTTTAATTCAGGCTAAAAATAGACTATAGGTAGCCTAGGCAGTGAGAAACGAATCATTAGACCAGCCTATCTCGGCTCTTCCCTCAAAGGGTTCGAGAGCGATAAAACTTTTATTAATCAAAATTCAGAGGGAATCGGAGGGTGAATAACAATGTGACTTTGCCATTATGAGAGCACGGGCGTCTGCCAATGGAAATGCCACATTAATTGCCGGTCACCATTATTCTAGAGAGGGAGGCAATATCCCCCTGGCGCATTTTCCAATGTATGCATAATATTATCCCTGTGGATATGTACGTGTTCAGTCGGTGAGCGCGGATATCCCCATCGAAGCTGGTCCCCCTCCCCGCCATGTCCCTCTTCAAATGTGTTCCTTTTATCTTTCTGTAGATGAAGGTGAAGTACATGGGAGCCTCATATTGTTTGTAGGTAAGCATCATATTGTTTGTAGGTAAGCATCATCAGCGCTTTGTGATGATGTAACATAACACATCTTCAGCCAGCACTCTGAAAATTGAAGATCAGGTGGCGAATTTGCACGACATCCGTTTAGTTTTGCCGTGCACAAGGCTGTAGCTGTTATCTGTCCAATCGGCCATAACAGTAATCGGAATTAAACAGATGCAAGTTAGACTATTGTTTTGGAATAATAATAGTAATCATAATCATAATAATTCTTAGGACATTTTTGAATATTTTCTTTAAGGATTCATTCATTGCTCCAAAAAGCGCAAACAAATCACACTATGCTTAAGAGCATCTACAAGCCAGAATTACAAGTCAGTTTTAAAAGATTTGCCCTTAATGGGGACTTCCTGATTATGAGCTTCTGTTCAGTCCTGAAATGGGCTGGTGTGCTGTTGCCAACTCAGACACACATAGAAACGCTGCAGGAAGCGCAGTGCGTTTAATTAAATGTCAGAGTCCTGAACTGCTGATCTCAGGCTTATTGGACATGCATGCAGAGTCAGTGAGATCTCAGTACTCAGTACTCAGTGCCCAGACCACAGAAAGCCTGAAAAGTGCTTGAATCTTTTGTTTTTTTAAATTTGGTGCACATAGTGTGCATATGTCCAGTTGAAATGTTGTATGAAGTGTTATTTAAGTTAATCGAGCATGCAACAAAATGTATGTAATTAAAATTTTGGTGAAGAATGAGAATGGGTTTAGATAAACTGAACTTGTTTGAAGTAAATTGAACCTGTACTGTATCTAAATATGCCCCATTGGATTCTATTGTAAAGCCGAGTGGAGCCGTTCTTTGTGCAACCAAATCCCGAAAAAGAAAGATGTGACAACATTATTATTATTATTACTACTATTATTAGTATTATTATTAAAAACAGGTCCAAGTAAAAGAAAAAACAGAATTACTCTTTAAGCTCCATTTTGGATCCTCACATGACTGATGATGTCACAATGACACATGTCACATGAGTCTCTGCTTGTGCCTCTAGTGTATTTTGTTTGTACATCAACCTGATGGAACCGTAAGCACAGATGCTATAAAATGAGGAAATGTGTAATGAAAAAGTTTTTATTCATGCATAAAGAAGAAAAATGTGAATAAACGATTTCCGTTGTTATCAGGGTTTAAGTAGTGCCCTGAATGAAGTTCCCAAAAGTTCCCATTCATTTTTTTTCAGCGCTCATTCTTTTGAGCACTCAATTGTAGCAAAACTGCCCACAATCCATATCGTGGCTATTCGCATTGAATGGAAGATTTGCTAATTGTTTGCTACCATGCTTTTCTACGTTACGGCTAATACTAGCATCTGACCAGACCCTGCTAAAACTCTCTGCTGTAAGTCATGGTCCAGACTACAGTGTGGGCGACAGGACTGGGGCCACTTGTTCCACAACCAGATGCTCCACTTGGACTGTCTGAGAGAAAGGAGGGGGGGCAGGCGGTTGGTCGTGTATATATAACTTTGGCCCACACAGATATAGAATCAGAGGTCCAGTCCCACTCGTTTGTGGACTTGTGTGATGAGAAAGTTCACAAGCACTGGAGATGCCAGATCTGAGGTACTAGACTTGCTACACCCCCCGGGACATGAATAATGGCGGCAGATAATTATCCCTGGTATGACCCGAGGTCCGCTACCCACAGCGGTCGCTATGGAGACCAGCTTTGTTGTCGGTCTGCCATAGATGCTGGGCGTACGGCGTAGCTTTCATTCTCTCCTCCGGGGACGGGAGCTAACAGGAGGCGGGCCTGCTAAAAGGCAGCGCTGCACTCAATACAGGTCCTTCTGTGGAAACAGGAGGATGAAGAGGCTGGAAATGAAAAGAAACAGCAGGAAACAATTGAACCATTGCAGTCCTCCACTTCAGAGAGACTTAGAGAAGATGTGTTACTCTTACCAGCCTATAGCCATCAGTGTTTTTCTTTGTTTACTTTTCTCTCACCAGTATTTTTCTTTATTCCTCCATTTGGAATGCACAGACAAGATTTTAAGCCGGTCCCTTCAGTGTAGCGTCCACTGTTGTTTCGGGAATGGCCCAGACCGGCGCACCCATACCTCAGAGAGCCTGCAGCCAGCCTTCATTGTGCAGTCCTCCACATTGTGCGCAGCTGCTGCTTACAGACCGCTGCACCCTGATTGACCAGGAGAGGTCACCATTGTGCCAATCAGTCAATCAATACTTGTTTTTGAACTTTGAACAGGTTTTGCAACTTTTGAACAGGTTTTTGCAACTTTCAGGCTGTACTTTAAGAACAACATGAATCAAGTCGGGGTGTAGACGGGAATCGAAGCGGGCAGGTGTTGAACGAGGTAAAAAGGTAAATTTTGTGACAAGATTTAACAGAGTTTCTGCTTCCCGGGGGATGTGAGGAAAGTCATTCCCAATCTTTCGAGCCCTGAAGCCAGAAGCTCCAGCGCCGTATAGAAGTTTTAAAATTTTGTGCAGAGTGGAATAGCTCTCATTCCTCTGATCCCTATTTGGGTGATTCAGAGGAGCAGGCTGGCACTCTCCCTAAGTGGAATGTGGCCAATTGCACATTGTCTCGCGGGACTCCGGGGCGCAGTCAGCAGTAGCTACGCGGTTGCGATCTGGTTTCAGGGCCCCCCGGCGCATCGCAGCCGGGTACATCCTCTGACAGCCCCATTATTGTTTTCTCTAATGCATATATATCTTCCACGTTACGGTCCTCTCAAAATGGTTTATAAGGTAAAGGTCTGGAGGCCGGGAAGAAATATGAGAAATCAATGTTAAATCAGATGGGTCTCCGCTGTGGCCATATCTGTCCCTCGTCCTTCTAAATTCCCTGTTTCCATGGGATGTTCGGACGGGTTCTGGGACATTTAGATCGGACCTGGCCTGGGGCAGTATGTTTTGTGGACGTACACGGTACCATTTTGTGTCCTCTACCCAACACAATGTGACACTATACAATAAGCTCTAAAGTTGTGGCACTTGAGAATCCCTGGGCACTTTTAAATAAGATTAAGGTTAAAAAAATGTGAATAAGCTGAAAGTCCAAACTTGGGGACAGATAAGCCCTAAGAGCTGGTGAACACAAGCTAAACCAAAAGATGTTATTTTTTTAAGCGGCTGTGAAAAATCACTGTAACAAACAACCTGTATAAAGGGTTCCTATCAGTTCCTGTTATGACAAATGCCCATGGCCACAAACCACTTTAGAAGTAATTAGCCTCAAATTCAACCCAGAATTTAACATTAAATGCCTAAATGGATTTCTTCTCTAATGTAAAGGAGAAAAGTAACATCAACTTTCTCTTTGAATTCCCTGCAATCATCATAAAATCTGCTGCTTACAAGGCATGAAGTGCTGCAACGGACAAAAAAAAAAAAGTTTAAAACTTTTATCCATTTGGCTTGGACTGTGCAAAGGGAAATAAAATAAAATTGATTTGAATAGCCACTTCACTGCCCGCTAGATTGTTGAACTGCTTGTACCTGTGCAGATTCAGAAAGTGTATAGAGGATGACTGGGCAATTAGTGTCCACAGAATGTCCCATCCTTGTAAGGGGGGTCGGGTTCGGAGGACCAGATGCGACTGAGAGGGGATCAAAAAGATATCCATGAAACGTGGATATCCACTAGAGAAAATAGAGAAAGGAAACGTAAGAAAAGCTCCTCACTAAAGGTCCGAAATAATAATGACCCCAAAATAGGGCGAGGCTTGCAGACTCGAGCAGAAATAAAACAGATAGGGAAACAATAGTAAGCCTAAATAATAGCGACCCAAGAAAATAGGGTGAAGCTCGCAGACCCGAGCAGAGAAATAGATAGTTAGGGAAAATAACTCGGCGAAAGCCAAATGATAACAACCCAGTAAAATGGGCGAGAGCTCACAGACTCGAGTAGAGGGAACAGAGAGGCAAAAAGACCCGGGAAGAAACCAAGGGAAAAGAAAACTAAAAGAAAATAGTACTCCTATCTCACTAAGGCAGACCCCACGTGTACTTTTAGTACAAGCAAAAAGAACAAGTGGTCGCCAATTCCTATACCGTCAATACCTGGCTTTGTGTAGAGGCAATGAAAACACAAAAGGAAGCAGGAAGCACCGTGCTTATATAACCAGCGGGGAACTCAACACAGCTGCGCCAGATAAGTACCTGGAGGTGTAAAAACCCTGCACGGTGGCAGAAAAAATGGGACAGTCCTGGCTTGTTAGGTGCTGTTGTGCTGGTGTGCAAAGAGCTTAGCATATTATCATCACAGGCAATGTGTGGAGGGGGGGCTGAATGTACTTTATGTTTTGACCCCAGACTGATTTGGTACCAAGAATGTACATATGTGTGTGTGTGTGTGTGTGTGTGTGTGTGCATGCATGTGTGTGTTTGTCTGTGTATATGTTTGTCCATGAGTGTGTGTGTGTGTGTGTGTGCATGTGCACATGTGTGTGTATGCGTGAGTGTGTGTGTGTGTGTGTGTGTGTGTGCATATCTGTGTACGTGTGTCTATGTGTGTGCATGAGTGTGTGTGTGTGTGTGTGTGTGTGTGCATGTGCACATGTGTGTGTATGCGTGCGTGTGTGTGTGTGTGTGTGTGTGTGTGTGTGTGTGCATATCTGTGTACGTGTGTCTATGTGTGTGCATGAGTGTGTCTGTGTGTGTGTGTGTGTGTGTGCGTGTGCGTGTGCGTGTGTATATGTAGGGATGTAGGTATCATTATTCCGTCTGCATTCTGACCCCAACAATGCCAATCAAAGATTGAGATTGTCCCGGGATCTGGGAGACTCAGCCTGTAAACCTGCATGAATATTTCAATCATCTGCTGGGAGCCTTCATGTGCTCTGGGATCAGAGCTGCTCTGCCTTATCACCAGAGGTGCAAATCCAAGGGACATAAAATAAAAGTCCTACCATGTGTTTTTTCCACCCATAGACTCAGCCTGCTGATTTCACTAATTAGTTCTTACCTCCCGGGTGAATCATTTTTTTAATTAGCAAATGCAGGTGATTGGAGCAAAATACTGGGGTGGACTTTTACTTTATGTCCCCTGGATTTCCACCTCTGCTTATCACAGGGACTTTTTTCTTTCTTTCTCTTTCTCTATCTGTCCACCCAACTCTCTCCATCTTTATGTCTCTCCCGCAGAGCCTTTCTCTTCTCGCTATATTTCTGTCTCTCGCTCTTAATTTATATCTTTCTGTTTGTCTTTCTCTTAATTCCTGTCTTTCTTGTGGCCCTTCATATTTCTGTCTAATTTGCTATGTCTCGCTATCTCTCTGACTCTCTCACCAGATTTCCCTGATTGTAAAGTAATGAAGAGAAATGAAAGTGTTTGGTGAGAGATGGATGGGCGGGCGTTCGGGATCAGAAAGGGGTGTTGAATGAACGGCTGATGAAGCCGTTTTGTCAGAGATGTGGAGGAGGCGCGGTCTAGTCTCGGGGGCGAATGAACGGCTGATTGGCGTAACAGGGGAGAGCGTCTCTCTAAAGGAGGGGGAGAACAGAATAACAAGCTGGTGGCACATCCGCTCGGCGGTGTCATCAAGGCGTTTGTGGGGGCGGGCCTCTCGGGGAGGGAAATAGAGTGGCGGCATTAGAATCAGAATGGAAAAGAAAAACTATTACCCATAAATAAACCTTTCCATATGGATTTACTCTGCCTCATTTGGCTCTCGGAGCGCATTCGATTTTTATCAGAGCCGGCGGGCGCTTCCTTCTACCAATATTTTCTCAAGAAATGACAAAGAGACGTGTTTTTCACGGCTATCGATGATGAAGCCGAATGAATCGTTTTGGCTGTTTTCTTTTTTTTGTTTGTTTTTTTACACGGGGAAAATAGGGCTGCTGAATAGATGCTGAATTTAACAGGGAGCGTCATGAATGCCTGATGCAGGACAGCAGTCGCAGCTGCGCTCCTTTTAAATGGAATGTGCCATATAAAGCTTTATAGCCGGAACAGGTATAGGATATGTCATGCAAGAGGAAAATGCATGAATATCATTCACGTGAAAAACACATAACAGAGAGTGCGCTGACTCACACTGCACTGTGGCGGTATAGAAAGTCATAAAGTTATTAGATGTAAAAAAGTACAGCGTTCAGAGATGCGAAACAGTGGCCCTGAAATAGGTCTCCCCTCGGGTCTACGGCCCCTGTCTGGTTGGACCCAGATATTATTACCCAGATGTTATTTCTTCATTGCTGGTTTTGTTTGTCCTTTTGTTGTCTCGGCCAAATGTTTTGCTGTAATGTCTGCAGTATTGAGCTGTTCCCCACCTGCGTTGCTTCCGGTCCTCCAATCCCCACACCAGCATTAACATGCACACCACTAACCCAACCCTAACCCTCACCCACACCAGCATTAACATGCACACCACTAACCCTAACCCACACCAGCATTAACATGCACACCACTAACCCTAACCCACACCAGCATTAACATGCACACCACTAACCCAACCCTAACCCTAACCCACACCAGCATTAACATGCACACCACTAACCCAACCCTAACCCTCACCCACGCCCATATTAACATGCACACCCCTAACCCTAACCCACACCAGCATTAACATGCACACCACTAACCCAACCCTAACCCACACCAGCATTAACATGCACACCACTAACCCAACCCTAACCCTAACCCACACCAGCATTAACATGCACACCACTAACCCAAACCTAACCCTAACCCACACCCTGCTTGAAACGCCATGCGGTGAGCTCAGGGGCCAGTCAGGTGTGCGTACAGTTCTGTGTTTGTTTGTGTGTGTGTGTGTGTGTGTGTGTGTGTGTGTGTGTGTGTGTGTGTGTGGTGCACTTACATTTATGTGTGTCTGTGACGGTTTGTGTATGTCTCTGTGTGTATACACTTACATTATATGTGTGTCTGTGTGTGTGTCTGTGTTTGTGCATGCATGTGTGTGTGTGTGTCTGTGTGTCTGTGTGTGCATGTCTATGTGTGTAAGTGAGTGCTGCCAGTGTTGCTGTGAAAAATGTTTTTGTGTTATGGTTTCTGCCTTATCAGTGTATTTAATTAGTCTATTTTAATTACCTCTGTCTGATTAATTATCTTTAGCCTGGACTTCAGGGTTTGATCGATAGTCCTGCAGCACTCTTTCGACAGCAATTAATGAGGAGTAGTGCACAAAAACTAGGAGTCTCACTGAGATACTGCTGCAACCAGACCCCCTCATCCTAACGCTACAGGGACTGAAGAGTCGTATCAGTCACTGAACCACAGCTACTGAAGAGCCAGATCAGTCACTGAGCCAGAGCTACTGAAGACCCAGATCAGTCACTGAGCCACAGCTATTGAAGAGCCAGATCAGTCACTGAGCCAGAGCTAGATCAATCACTGAGCCACAGCTACTGAAGAGCCGGATCAGTCACTGAGCCACAGCTACTGAAGAGCCAGATCAGTCACTGAGCCACAGCTACTGAAGAGCCAGATCAGTCTCTGAGCCACAGCTACTGAAGAGCCGGACCAGTCACTGAGCCACAGCTACTGAAGAGCTGGATCCGTCATTGAGCCACAGCTACTGAAGAGCCGAATCAGTCATTGAGCCACAGCTACTGAAGAGCCAAATCAGTCATTGAGCCACAGCTACTGAAGAGCCGAATCAGTCATTGAGCCACAGCTACTGAAGAGCCGGATCAGTCACTGAGCCTCAGATACTGAAGAGCCGGATCAGTCACTGAGCCACAGCTACTGAAGAGCCGCATCAGTCATTGAGCCACAGCTACTGAAGAGCCGCATCAGTCACTGAGCCACAGCTACTGAAGAGCCGGATCAGTTACTGAGCCACAGCTACTGAAGAGCCAGATCAGTTACTGAGCCACAGCTACTGTAGAGCCAGATCAGTCACTGAGCTAGAGCTACTGAAGAGCCGCATCAGTCACTGAGCCACAGCTACTGAAGAGCCAGATCAGTCACTGAGCCACAGCTACTGAAGAGCCGGATCAGTCACTGAGCCACAGCTACTGAAGAGCTGGATCAGTCACTGAACCAGAGCTACTGAACAGCCAGATCAGTCACTGAGCCACAGCTACTGAAGAGCTGGATCAGTCACTGAACCAGAGCTACTGAAGAGCTGCATCAGTCACTGAGCCACAGCTACTGAAGAGCCGGATCAGTCACTGAGCCAGAGCTACTGAAGGGCCAGATCAGTCACTGAGCCACAGCTACTGAAGAGCCGGATCTGTCACTGAGCCAGAGCTACTGAAGAGCCGGATCAGTCACTGAGCCACAGCTACTGAAGAGCCAAATCAGTCACTGAGCCACAGCTACTGAACAGCCGCATCAGTCACTGAGCCACAGCTACTGAAGAGCCGGATCAGTCACTGAACCAGAGCTACTGAAGAGCTGCATCAGTCACTGAGCCACAGCTACTGAAGAGCCGGATCAGTCACTGAGCCAGAGCTACTGAAGAGCCGGATCAGTCACTGAGCCAGAGCTACTGAAGAGCCAGATCAGTCACTGAGCCACAGCTATTGAAGAGCCAGATCAGTCACTGAGCCAGAGCTAGATCAATCACTGAGCCACAGCTACTGAAGAGCTGGATCAGTCACTGAGCCACAGCTACTGAAGAGCCAGATCAGTCTCTGAGCCACAGCTACTGAAGAGCCGGATCAGTCACTGAGCCACAGCTACTGAAGAGCCGGATCCGTCATTGAGCCACAGCTACTGAAGAGCCGAATCAGTCATTGAGCCACAGCTACTGAAGAGCCGAATCAGTCATTGAGCCACAGCTACTAAAGAGCCAAATCAGTCATTGAGCCACAGCTACTGAAGAGCCGAATCAGTCATTGAGCCACAGCTACTGAAGAGCCGGATCAGTCACTGAGCTTCCAATACTGAAGAGCCGGATCAGTCACTGAGCCACAGCTACTGAAGAGCCGCATCAGTCATTGAGCCACAGCTACTGAATAGCCGCATCAGTCACTGAGCCACAGCTACTGAAGAGCCGGATCAGTTACTGAGCCACAGCTACTGAAGAGCCAGATCAGTTACTGAGCCACAGCTACTGTAGAGTCAGATCAGTCACTGAGCCACAGCTACTGAAGAGCCGGATCAGTCACTGAGCCACAGCTACTGAAGAGCCGGATCAGTCACTGAACCAGAGCTACTGAAGAGCCAGATCAGTCACTGAGCCACAGCTACTGAAGAGCCGGATCAGTCACTGAGCCAGAGCTACTGAAGAGCCGGATCAGTCACTGAGCCACAGCTACTGAAGAGCCGGATCAGTCACTGAGCCAGAGCTACTGAAGAGCCGGATCAGTCACTGAGCCACAGCTACTGAAGAGCCAAATCAGTCACTGAGCCACAGCTACTGAAGAGCCGCATCAGTCACTGAGCCACAGCTACTGAAGAGCCGGATCAGTCACTGAACCAGAGCTACTGAAGAGCCAGATCAGTCACTGAGCCACAGCTACTGAAGAGCCAGATCAGTCACTGAGCTAGAGCTACTGAAGAGCCAGATCAGTCACTGAGCCACAGCTACTGAAGAGCCGGATCAGTCACTGAGCCAGAGCTACTGAAGAGCCGGATCAGTCACTGAGCCACAGCTACTGAAGAGCCAAATCATTCACTGAGCCACAGCTACTGAAGAGCCGGATCAGTCATTGAGCCAAAGCTACTGTCTTTTCTTCAACAGTCTGTATGTCTCATCCAAAGTTTGTCTTGCAATATCAAGGCAAGCTGCAGTGCTTTTATCAGCTTGACACAATTTTATTTTACAAAGAAGGGGGAAAAAATGGCAAAATGCCAGTCAACATTGACTTCATGATCTCATGAGTCCAAATAAATGACAATGGCAGCTGATTTAGCTGAAAGAACCAAAGCTGGCAATGCAGGCGCGTACACACAAGCACACACACACACACACACACACACACGCACATGCATAAAGAGACGCACATGAACAAACAAACCAACACACAGCCACATGCACACAAAGCACGCACTCATACAAACATTATGCATATATGTACGTATACACATGTAAAACATATGCTTCCATATTCACATAAACAAATGTTTACCATGTATACAATTATGCTTTTTTAATGCGCTCTGAGTTCTGTTTGTTCTGAACTAAAACTTTCTTGTCAACCAAAGTTTTAACAAAGGCCTTCACCCCGAGCAAAGATTAGGATTTTACACTCATTTGCATATTTTCCCTCTAATGAATTCAATGATTTGAAACCAAATTTAATGTCAGTGCTGGTGATGGCAAGAAATGTTCAGCACTTTTTAAAGTTTTCTTTGCAGAAACTTTGTCTTCATCAACCTCTTTGTCTGCTCGTGAAAAGACCCAAAAAAAGAACAACGGGACCAATCAAGCTCCTGCTTTTGTTTGTTTCCCACCTCATGCCGGTGCAGGGAGAAACCGGCAGATTGGGATACATTGATTCATTGGGTGGATTGTTCGATGCCAAAGCGTTACCAGTTCAAATCTCAGATGGAAATCACCTTTGAGGGAGACTTTACAAACACACCACAGAAAGCGTAAATCTGCACGCGATATGATTAAGTTAAATTCAATGCCTGGTGGCTTTCCTTTGTTTTCTGAAACGCAGCTTGGTGAACTGAGCAATCGCCAAAATGCATTTTTTAAAATTAAATATATCAATGCAGTTTGGCGGGAAGATACATGGAAGGAGGGAAAATGGTGCTTGAGCATCAGAGGGATAAATATTGATTAAATCAGGGTCTTTGTTGTGTTATTTACATTATATATGCGCATCACCGGTGTCTGTGCCAGACAGCTGGGGGATAACGGGATGAGGAGGCGGGACTATTCTCCTGTCTCCCAGGTGGGAGTTGACATGGCGACGGCACCGTGATGCTGCTGCCTTAGATGGGATCCCAGCGCTCTAAAGCTGATCAGGTGCCTGTGTCCCAATTGCTGCATCAGCGGTGGGGCAAAAAAAAGGAGAAACTGAACGAAATGACGACAACGAATTAGTGCATCAACAATTACACGTCTCTGCATCATTACCTCTGAGGGAAAAACAGAAGCTTTAGGGCAACTTGAGCTTCCGTCTCTTGCCTGACGGGATTGCAGAGGGAGCGAAAGAGAAAGAGAGAGGGGAGAAAGAGACGGAGAAACGGAATGAGGGAGAGGAAGTGAGGGAAAGAGAGAGGGAGACGGAGAGAGAGACAGAGACCTGTACCCGGCTCTTCTCTCCACAGATGATAGGGGCTTTGTGTCTGATGCAAATGTGTGCAAGGAGGACCTTCCTGCCTCAGCGTGTAATGATGATGCCCTCATTAGTCAGGGCCTGTGTGATGGATGGAGCTCTGTTAATGGGACATACCGCACGACCAGCTCCCCAGATCTAATCAGCGGCTGATAGCGCGCGGACATCATCCGCAAAGCGGTCCGCGGGCACGCCACCCTCTCCCGCGTGCGCCACGCTCTCCCGCGCTCGTCTGTGTTTCACACGTGCACCTCCCTATCCCACGTGAACGCACACATGCTTCCATAGGCCAGGGTGCGATCCCACAGCCGTCCGGTGCCCCTCAGCCGTAGCCACCGAAGAGTGAGGTTTGACACCAAAAATGGGCGTGGCTACCGCTGTACAGATACAGGAGCTTTACAGGTCAGGTGGCCGGTACACGTGCGAAACCGAGACCCGTGGGAGAGGACACAATAAAGCCAGGCGGACAACGAAAAGGAAGTGGGGATTGGCCACGCCCTAAGGAAGCCATCAGCAAACATCACAACGTGGCCTTCGACACGGATCCCAGTGGGCGGGAGGAGGAGGGGGTCGTCCTGAGAACACCTGGAGACGGAACACTGAAGCCGAACGCCAAAAAGAGCCAGCTGCTCGTGGAATGGCACAGAAAAGGCTGCCCAAAGTGGTGCTCAATGGAGAGGAGCCGTTGATGGCCTACTTTCCTTCAGGGCCGACAGGTCTAAGTGCTCAAATAAGTGGCTACATGCTCTGCTGAGCTGGCCAGAGCAGGACGGGCTCCTCTTATTCGGTTTGTTCCCTCCCAAATCATTTCCTCCTATTTGTTCCGAAGAAAGAGTTCTTCCTTGTCACCGTCGCCCTCAGAATGCTTTTTGCGGGTGATTTAGAACGGGCTCTGCTAGCTAAGCAGACCATGACAAATGTTTTGCAAAACACACGATGCAAATCAACTTGGCTCAATTTCATTTGATGCCGTCAGCAAATCATTGTCTTTTCATTGAGGAACAAAACATGGTTCATACCAGTCAAGTCAGTGAATGACAGCTACTTGTAGCCGTGCCCAGAGTTCATGAAGTCCCGCTCTCCCACCGCTGCTCAAGCACAATCGCGTTCCACCTCTGCCACTTTCTCAACGATGCCACGGAATGCTTCTCGGTTTGTTCCTAATGGATGTACACTTTTAATTGGATTTGACCTGTGACCTGATGTGTTCTTAAGGTCAGGTTCTGCAGTTAAATTCCTACCTTCTCCAAGTTTCTAGGGTATTGTGCTGTTGAAAAAGGATTTGTGAAGGCAGAAATTGAGACGAGATGTTCTTGTTTGCCCAACTTCTCTCTGAAAGATTTGAAAGTTTCAATATAGGTTGGAGAGAATAACATGGAGGAGAATGGTGAGATATGTGTGGCTGGACAGCAACAGGAATGAAAAAAATAATTTTTAAGGAGAAAAGTTGTTCTACAGGAAGGAAACTTCCAAAACTTTGGATGTGCAATAATGCTAAGCAATACGCTTAGGGTGTGCAATAATGCTAAGTAATACGCTTAGGGTCTGCAATAATGCTATGTAATACGCTTAGGGTGTTCAATAATGCTAAGTAATACGCTTAGGGTGTGCAATAATGCTATGTAATACGCTTAGGGTGTTCAATAATGCTAAGTAATACGCTTAGGGTGTGCAATAATGCTAAGTAATATGCTTAGGGTGTGCAATAATGCTATGTAATATGCTTAGGGTGTGCAATAATGCTATGTAATACGCTTAGGGTGTGCAATAATGCTAAGTAATACGCTTAGGGTGTTCAATAATGCTATGTAATATGCTTAGGTTGTGCAATAATGCTAAGTAATATGCTTAGGGTGTGCAATAATGCTAAGTAATACGCTTAGGGTATGCAATAAGCTTCCTGTTCAGCCGGAGGTACAGAAACAGGAAGTGGCCTTTGGTCTTCTGGAGCCAACACCTGCAGAGAGGGTATTACTTGCAGAGCCCAGAGGGAGCAGGCTAAGCTATCTAAAAACCTGCTTTTTACCTACAAGAACTCTCCGGTGGAAGGGTTGTGGAAACGTTGAGTGAGCATTGTAAAGATGCTGCTGTGATGTTATGTATGGTGTTTTGAGGGGAGTTGTGCATTGCAGTGCAGTTTTCGGCTAGCTCTCTCATTAAGGTATGCCACAGCTACACTGAACTCACCTGAAGCTGATGTAATTGACCACTACCCGTCCACAGAACAACTGCTCTGGTCATTCCAGGTCAGGTTATCAGAGATCTGATTCAAATGAAAAGCCTAACTTCTGATTGGTTGTCAGTTTTTTTCCCCCCTCTGGGGTGAAAACAGTACTGCGTGTGGTCTCTCTTTAATTGTGTCTCTTGCCAATCGATTACGGCTCAGATAACTTTTTCGATCAAAGTGTGCTCCGATTTCATATGCTTCTGTAAAAAAAAAAAGTAAATCAGTTCAACTGTGATAAGTGCTATAGTGCAATTGTCAGAGTTGTTCTGTAAAAACACAGACTGAAGAGGCCTTGGCAGGCGAAGGTAATTCACTGCCTCAAACCACCTCGCTTTTCCTTCACTGAAATTAGGTCCAGCATCTTTTCAAGCTGAAAGCTTTCTAACTTCACACTTCACGATGATGAAATTTGTTGTAAGACTTTTTTTTTTTAATACCAAAAAAAAAAAAGACTGGTTCGGCTACTGTAGCGCCTGTCCAGAAGCAGCTGGTTACGAGACGGAGATCTGACCGAGCGAAAGAGACCGGCAGTGCGTGTGGTAAGCGTATCTCATGACGCTGACGCATTGGCATGCAAGCAGGGAGGGAAGCGGCTTTTAAAAGTCCTTACTCATAAGGTCTCGGATTGCTGATCTGTGTTCAGTTGTGCCTTTTGAATCCATATTGGACCAGGTTGAGATATGGACGGGGGAAATCTGAGAGGCTTTAATGGAAACAGGCCCGACCTAAAGATGGAAAATTATGTGTTTCCCCCTTTTTTCAAGTGTGCTTTATGGAACACACAGCTTAAAGGTCCGTCCACACCAAGAACGATAACTATCAATATATCGTTTTAAAAATCGTTATAACTGAAGTCCACACCACAACCATAACGACAACGACAGTGACGAACGATATCTTTGGGGTCACTTTCAGAGCGATTTGATGAACGATAGAACGACTGACAGCCAATCAAAGTCCATCAGAATTTACAAGCTGCCGACACAGCTGGAGCGCGCAGCGCAGCGCATGCTTGGTGCCACTGTTTACAGAACGTTATCGTTCATCAGTGTGGATGCTCACGTCGTTATCGTTGTAGTTATTGTTATCGTTCTTGGCGTGGACGGGCCTTATAACCCTAAAAACAAAACGGAAACCAGTTTTTTATGCCATAGCAGGTAAAACAAGCAACAGGGTTGCATAGCTGACGAGTCAGCATTTCTTGAAAGAAGTTATGTGGATAAAAACACCTTGCAGGCAGTGTCTTACATATGTGAGGACAAGCAAACGATTCTGCAAGATAATTATTAGGAGAAATCTGTAATAGGTGAAAACGTGGAATTGGTTAGTCTCCCTGAGGTGATTTTGGAGTTTCTCCCTTCTAAAAAAGTATGTCATTAATTAATGTGGCGTTCACGGTATCCACTTAATCCCGCAGCCGATAGCCAGCACATCTCCTGTTTCCTAGAGCGCAAAGTCAGCTCAGGAGGGGGAGCCATAACCCCCCTCCCCCAAGGGATCATGGGAAATGTCTGATACCCCCAAAAGCCACTTCGCGCCTCGGGGAGCGTTCAGGCTCTGTGCTTTGCGCTTCGGCTGGAAATAATCTCCTCGTCTCTCTCTCAGCTCCCAAGAGACGGCCCTTTTTGAGGGGTTGGTAGTCTTTTGAAACTTATTAATCAATCTACAGCCTGCTACTTTTATGTTTTTCTTTGAATTACAAAAAAAGAGAGCAAGATTTTCATCTTCAAGGGCAAAAGATAATTACTGCACAACAGTGGAATGTGATCTTATAAAAGCCAGGCATTTCAATTTGTCAGTCACAAACAAACGCAGTTTGACTCATTGTCAAAGATCACAAACCACCTGTCCATGAAGAGAGTGGATTCTTTCATACGTTCTTTCCAACATTTGCAATATTATTTGAAAGAAAGAAAGTCATGAGTTTAAAAAAAAAAAAGGGTCAGGTTCTGACGGGCATTAAATTAAATCACATCAACTGAAACAATGCAGGTCATTTTACGCATGCCATTTTGTCACATCAAATTCCCCCAAAAAATTTTCAGCTGAAAGATGTTCTCATTATCATAGATACAGGAAGTACACACTTGCTCAGCATACACTGGGCACTGGGGGACAGGGTCGTGCAGAGACCTTTTGAGGGACAGGTACCAATGTGAGAAAACGGCACACCAACCAAGAAAAAAAAAAAATATATCATATCAGAGGGGCACATCGGGCACTTGGGGGCAAAAGGGGCAGGTGGCACCCAGGAACGCCCAGCATGTGCCTTTGGGGGGGGGGTACTGTGCGGGCTTGTGTGTGCGGGCTTGTGTGTGTGTACGCGTACTGTGTGTTAGTGAACTCACACTTGTGATATTCTGGTTGCGTGCAGGATGTGGAGTCCTGGATTTAAGAGGGGGAAACATTGGATCTCAATTCAGCATCCCAGGGGAAGATGGGACAGTATAGCCAGCCCGCTGCCACACCCAACACCCCCTCACCTTCGACAGGGCATGTAGATTGCTCTACAGGACAGCTGTATGCTGTGAAGTGTATTGTGAGAAAGCTTTTGTATCATGCGCTATTTAAATACATTTTGATTGATTGATTGACGTGTGTTTTGGTGGAGGGGTGGGTGACTGAAAGGCTGTCCTAAGTGAGCGCAGTATTCCACAGCCCTGTTACACACCTGTGAGGGTGATGAGCACTGCACTCCAGCTGCACAAAGGCAGAGAACTACCTCTGCGACTATAATCCTCTCAACTCTGCTTTTATTTAATTATTTCGCCACAATTACCCAAATACAATTCATACAAGCCTAATTAGGTGCCATATGGGAATCACATCGGATCATTTCAGTTATAGCAAAGAGGCTAATTTGGTTGAATTTATATTTTTCTTCAAAATCTTAGTAGAATTATTTCACGTGCAAGGTTATAACATAATATGCAAATACGGAAACGATTAATCTGCTCAAAAGTGCAAAATAATTCAAAAGCAGCTTCCGGGTAATTATCTAAGATCTCGCGCTTGGCCTGTTTGTAGCTGCACTTTTGAGGAATTGCGTCATAAATGTATCCATTCCGAAGCAACTCGCCACGTGTCCGCGCTGCGCCCACGTGTTAAACGTCTGAGGAGAATGACTGGTGGCAATCAGCCTGCTGTGCGGGTGCCAAAAAAACATACAGGTGCGGTATAGAACTGCAATTCTAGGGGAAACGAGAGGGTCGTTATAGTCAGAGGTGTAAAATCCAGGGGTCAGAAAGTAAAAGTCCTGCCATGTGTTTCTTCCACCCATGAGCTCAGCCAGCTGATTTCACTAATTAATTCTACCTCCCGAATGAAGAAATAACAAATCTAGGTAATTGGAACAAAATTATGGGGAGGGCTTTTACTTTCTGAACCTGGATTTTACACCTCTGGTTATAGTTCAGATAATAGTTTGCGTTCAACTTGTCTGCGTCTTGTTTAAGCGGCCCACGTGAGCGCTGTCTAAAATTCACGATAAAAAACCGTCATAGCATTTTATTTTATGAATCTATTTCAATAAATTACATTGAATGGGTTGAGCAGCCCCAGGTAAAATACTAAATCTGAAAATGTACCCAAATCATTTTTTCATTTAAATAAACGGGAGGGCATGGGAGTTGATTAAATTAATAAACAAATGCATGGACAAACAGTGTCTCTCTCTCTGAGCAAACACGTTTCGATTAAAATCTACAGATTACATTATTATTATTATTATTGTATCGTATCGTTTTCCTACCACCACCACTACCATCATCATTATAATCATCAGATACGTATGATTAATGTCCATGTCTTTGTCCATAGATGGTGTCGGCAAATTTTGGAGTGCATTTTTGTTTTGTAAAGGTTTAATCGTTGTGTTGATTTTTGACGTGTTGGTTGATCCATATGTCGAACGTGTGTCTCTGTGAACAGTGAACGACTGTTGAAAATATTAAACTCTAAATGGCCATTGCAGCTTGCAAATGTTCCGCTCGTTTTAAACTGAACAAATCATTTGATATGTGAAATGTATGGCAATATAGAGACACTTTCCAAAAAGTAACTTGAAATTTGAATAACAAAACTGAGTTTGTGCCATTCACTAACCAGGTAATCACAACTGCATTTTCTTGTCGTATTAGTAAAATCATTTCAGTGTGAAAACTTGATATATGATATAGAATTGTAATTTTGTCCATCGTTTATAAATATGCTGTATTCTCAGAAACAGGCTTAATGATTCAGCTCAGCTGCATCGTCCAAGAAATCGAAGCAACTGGGTGTCGCAATTGATAAAAATTGGACTGCACACGGGTTGATTTCAGTAATTAGTTGGTTTATTATTTCAGGTCTGCGAAGCATAAATTACTTTAATTATGGTCATGTATGGAAAACCCTCCTTCCCAATAAAATGATTAGGCTACATTGTGGGAAATCATCACGCTGACTGTAAGATGTATCTTAAGTGGAAATACAACGATGCGTTGCATATGTGTAACAGGAAATACACAAACCCAGCGTACTGCATGTTTCCATGCCTCAGTTACCTTTAAAAATCAGAAGTCCAACCCGATATTTGGGGTTACTTTTATTTATTTTTTGAAATTCTGTGCTGAATTAGTTGATCACCGAAGCACGTGGATAGATCTTGCAGTGATCGGAGTCTGAAATGGATTACGTTACTGAAAGAGACGACTCTTTCGGTACATTTCAGCATTCATTGGACGAGAAAAAAATAAATAAACATACAGTCACATGGTCCAAGTTCATCAGCTTTACCACACGAAGATAAACAAGTGTTTGACCATTTACGGTCTGTAAAACTTGCATTTGATAATCTTCTTGAAAGCAGACTGGAAGTCTTTGTTGAAGTAGGCGTATATTATTGGGTTCAAGAGAGAGTTCGAGTAACCAAGCCAGTTTATTACAGCCCCGAGAGACTCTGGCATGTAGCAGCTCTCACCACAAAACGGCAAAACTAGAGCCACGATAAAAAACGGCAGCCAACACAGGATAAAAGTTCCCATGATTATTCCAAGTGTTTTGACCGTCTTGCGCTCCCTGGCTAGGGCCATTTTTCTCTTGGCCTCTGTGTTCTTCTCACTCCTGTTCTCGAAACACGGCGCTGACTGAGGTGTGTTCGGTAGGTGAAGGTGACTTCTCGAGTTCCTGTGAACTTCGATGATCTCCAGCGATTCGCCGTCCTCCCCGTGCTTGACCGCGCCGTTTACGCACGAGCTCGGTTTGGGCTCCACGCTCCGCTTCCAGTTTTTGTTTGCTTCCCCGTTGGTCTTCTTGTGAAAGAAAGCTGGGGACACCGTCAGGCATTTGTCAGACACTTTCTTCTTCTCCGTTTTCCGGACTGTCTTTCGAATTCGGAACCTGGCGGCTTTGAATATCCTTCCGTAAAGGACCAACATGAGAATCAGGGGGATGTAAAAAGCGCCGAAAGTCGAATAGATGGTGTAGCCTGGATCTTGGCTGATGGTGCAGGCGTCTGGGTTAGCTCTGTCCTCGGCTTTTCTCCATCCTAACATCGGCGGGATAGATATGGAGAAACCTATTAGCCAGGTGAGGCTAATTAAGACAGCCGCTCGTCTGGGAGTCCTTTTGTTCACGTAGTCAATGGGGTCGGTTATCGCCCAGTACCTGTCCAACGCTATTGCGCACAAGTGAAGTATGGACGACGTGCAACACAGCACGTCCAAAGAAATGAAAATGTCACAAGTTACCTGCCCGAGAGTCCACTTGTTTAAGACTTGGTAAAGAGCAGCCATAGGCAACACGAGCACCGACACCATCAGGTCCGTGACGGCCAGTGACCCAATCAAATAGTTCGCCACATTTTGCAGCGACCTCTCCAGCGCGATGGCCGCGACCACACACGCATTCCCAAATATGGCACAGAGAATGAGCGCTCCGAGGAACAGGGAGGTGACAACCTGGTAACTTAGCGCCACGTCGGCTAACGCCGTCACGGTTTCATTCCTGTCGGGCCCATCCGAATACGTAGTGTTGTTTGTATTTTCCATTTCGAGGGGAAAAGCCGAAACTCAGTCCCTCAGACCAACGTCGGTGTTCGGCATTGCTCCATCACGCTGTGGACGCATGGCGGTCTGAAGTCTAGGCAACGCGGAGCTCCAGTGTGCAAGTCCTGCGAAGCATTGACGTCTGGTGACGAAGCGAATTAATTTATACCAACAGTGGATGGTACGTCAGATGGCTTAGAGGTCGAAACGCGATTTTTACCGTTCTTTCCTCTACCTGACGTTCATTTGCAGCGAACTAACAAGAGAGGAATAAACGCCAGATATTTTTTCGTCTTCTCATAGTTTTTATTTTGTTTCGTAAACAGCGAGTAGGCTAATATTTGCTAAATCGTATTCACTGTGTGATTAAAACTTTCGCATCCTCCGATTAGGAATTTAGCCGTGCTAGCAGTACAAACGTGTCATATGATTAGTTTTAGTGCGTCCTTGATTGAATTAGTTAATTTTTTTCCAGAAATAAATTTGTAGGAACTCAACGCGTGTTTATACAAAAAGTGCTTGAACAAAGAAATGCATTTGAATTACATATTTATAAAAAACAATGCTCAAACTTGTTCAGATAAAAATAACTTAACATTTTTTTATTTTATTTCCCAAACCAGATCCAGAAATGTCGGTTATTCATGCGTATTTAATTAAACAAAATGTGTATGCAAATGAAAATTATCAAAATGCATGACACGGGCAAAATAGTTTATTATCAGGGGTTCCGTTATTATAATAATTTTATTATGATTATCGTGAATGTCGAAAAATATTGTCTTACATCGAGTGAGAGCTGTCACCGGCTGCCAACTACTATAGCGCTTCAGCACCAAGGACAGCTCCACGCGCTCCGAGGAAGTCTGCTGCCATCTGGTGTGTGAGTTTGGGGCTCGAGGCCCTGGCGTAAATACTAGAACCTGTGGCACGAGGAGAGAGACTGAGCACCAAGGAAGCCCTGTACGAACAGAGCATAATTTCCGTCGGCATTTCCGCGAAAGATCTGAAAAACAACTCCGCTCCTGATTAAATGGGAGCAGTGTCAAAGACGAATAAGATGTATTGAGTCAATGTTGCACTTAATTTACTCCTAGGCTAATGTATGAGTAAAATTATCAAACAAGGATTCCTTTCGTTGTCGGGATACTTGGGATAAAGGGCAAACCAAATCGATTAAAACTACGGTGATAAATGACTGTAAGGCTAGCTAACAGCATATACATCAACAACGAAAAACACGTCAACGTTGAATGTTTTCCAGTGGCAGCCAAGGGCAAGCTAAAGCCGACAAATGACAGGGCGAAGCAAAGCTCTTTCAAGATTGTTAAAATGCACCCATATTTTAATTTATGCTCGCAGTGATATACACCAGCAGAATTGTCACCAACACACGTCTCGCAAAGTACACATTATACAATGCCATTAGTTTTAAAGAAATTGACACGGCACATTTTTTCAATAAAAAAGAATAGACTACTCGTCTATTGGTGACGTGTGTCAGTTTTTTTGGGAGGGGGGGGGGGGGGGGGGGGCAATTATCATTAACCTGCCAACGCAGACTCTCCACTTCATAATTAAACTAAAGTACATCTCATGCCATAATACCATATGCCAGATGTTATGAACGTGTGCGAAACGATCTCCATAAGTCACCGAAAACCATGCAATCAGCAATCACCCAGACGCGTAGGTCTCCGGACATTGCTGCTGTCACTGCGACCGAGATCGGATGCAAGGCAGCAACAAGGACACCAACCTTGGAAGAGAGCGCGTATCAACATCATCCACCGGTAGGGGAGTGCAAAACTAGGATCTGTAGCGCAAATGCATGAAAATGTGAAAATACCGCATTGCCCAACGTGAACCGAAACATGATCACTCCCCATCCTCCTGCGACAAATGCCACAGTCTGGTTGAAAGGGTTTTACATGTGGTTGTATATGATGACAGTTCAATCTTAGTTAAAAGGAAATTAACATTTTCATTGAAATAATAAAAATTACGCTGGCTTTCCGTTTTTCTTGACTGGGTTTCTATGTAGCAGCCTTTGATTTTGTTTGTAGTGTTTGTGTTTTTCAGATAACTGAGTTAATTTCTGACCAACATAAACAAGAGGCAGATCGTACATTCCTGAAATTGAATTTAGGAGGTAATGTGTACCTGTTGTGTTTATATGACTGCATGGAGTCATGTAAACACCATAGGGTGTTAAATTTACACCGGCATTTTTGCTGTGTACAAGGCGGTCATCTGTTTGATATGCTGCTATTTCATTGCGTTTAGGTTACCCGAACCAATTCGTTGTAAAATGTTTAAGGTGTCGATTCAAAAGCATTGATGACTCGGATTGAGTTGGCTCGGATGAGGGCCACGTTGACGAATAACGAGTCATAAGGTGCATAAAATAAGCAAAGAAGTAATGTCGTTTCCAATGGTTTGGTGGAGTGAATCACTCCAGTCCCGTGATATTCGCTCAGCAAAGGAATAAAACAATTCTGTCAAATTATTTTAAGGATCTTTTTTGTCATTTTGTTTGATTTTCTGCAGCATTATAAATTATGCTTCTGGCAAAATTTAATTGCGTTTGGTTGCATCTTAATAACAATCATTAGTAACAATTATTTCAGCTTTTAAATATAGCCTACGAATATATGTTAGATTTCAGTACCGTGATTTTCCAAAATATTGAACGTCTTAAGGTATTTGGTGTTTTATAAATATATAGAAAATTATTGTTCTCTAAAACAATAAACACATTTATTGATTGTATAAATAACACATTAACCACCCTGGTTAAAAAAACCTAAATGTATCGTGCATTTATTTTTTCTCCTTTTCTGCTGTGTCTGCATTCTACCACACTCCACGTGCCGTGTTGATTATCCTGCTTTCGGAATAAAAAACGAAAGTGCTGACCATGTCAGTTGAAAAAAAAAGTTGCTCTGGTTATTTCGCCTTATTTTTTTGACAATGAGTGCATTGTGGTCGCTTTGGTTTCTATAGGCCCGCCGGACAATTAGGAAGCTGAGCTGCCAGTATTGTGGGGCTCGCGCAGGGGCGGTTGGACTTTCACTTTGTCAGCACTGCGGTGCAAAAAATGTACCGGACCGGCCGGGACCGTTCACCTCCGCGCGAACCGTGTCGCCGGCCATGAGCCGCGAGCGCTCCCACTGCACTGTACGTGTAGCAGCGGAAACGGGTCTTTTTTTTTCCGTAGCTGCGGCTTTGCAGGTCCGCGGAGCACCTCCACCCGGCTCCTCGCCAGGTCCGGAGTGTTGCAGAAATGGCTGCCAGAGAGGTCTGTTGCCCCGGGGATGGAACTTGCTCCTACACAGAAGACAGTGCTGTAGCAGCTGCTGACACCGGCGACGAACTCGCATGGATGGCGGACACCCTCTGTCTGGATACAGCAACGCAGCGTGCGGACATCAAAGCCTCTGGCGAGGAAGCCCGTTCATCCATGCTGCAGTGGCCTCCTGGGACAATGGCCTCCAGCACTGGGGCACACAGGAAGGCCCCCAGATTGGACTGCAGGGATGGGGATGGGGGGGACAGGGGGGTATGTCAGGGCCTCTCTGGGAGTTTGTCCGTCCTCCCCCAAACTCACGCCCCCGAGTGGGCAACGGTGGCTGGAATTCATCCGTGCACTGATTGCCAGAGGGCCTCTTCTGCTTTTGCCCCCGGGAGGGGCTCAGGCCTGACCCTGCCCACGCTGCCCCTCCTTGGCTCTGAGGCGAGCCCCCCCAGGGCATCGCCAGGGGAACGGGGCATCGGCTCGAACCCTGCCCTGAGGAGGAGGAGGGTCCTGTCACACAGCAGCACGGAGCAGGGAGATGAGGAGGAGCAGGAGGAAGAGCAGGAAGAGGAGACGCAAAGGAGCGGGGCCCTGCAGGTTAGCCCACCCCTGGCCACGCCCTTGCTGACCTCTGCAGTGGAATGCAGGCTGGGTAAGAGGGAGAGGAACCGGCTGAAGATCCTGAGGAGGAAGAGGAGGAGGAGGGAGCGCTGGATACAGAGCCAGCTGCAGGAGCACAGACAGGTAAGAACAACACACAGGTGAGAATGACATACAGCTGAAAGTTACAGAGTAACACACAGGTGAGAGTAACAGACAGGTGAGAATGACAGACAGGTGGTGAGAGTAACAGACAGGTGAGAATGACAGACAGGTGAGAGTGACAGACAGGTGAGAATGACAGACAGGTGAGAGTAACAGACAGTTGAGAGTAAAAGACAGGTGAGAGTAACAAACAGGTGAGAGTGACAGACAGGTGAGAATGACAGACAGGTGAGAGTAACAGACAGTTGAGAGTAAAAGACAGGTGAGAGTAACAAACAGGTGAGAGTGACAGACAGGTGAGAATGACAGACAGGTGAAAGTAACAGACAGTTGAGAGTAAAAGACAGGTGAGAGTAACAAACAGGTGAGAGTGACAGACAGGTGAGAATGACAGACAGGTGAGAGTAACAGACAGTTGAGAGTAAAAGACAGGTGAGAGTAACAAACAGGTGAGAGTGACAGGCAGGTGAGAATGACAGACAGGTGGTGAGAGTAACAGACAGGTGAGAGTGACAGACAGGTGAGAATGACAGACAGGTGAGAGTAACAGACAGTTGAGAGTAAAAGACAGGTGAGAGTAACAAACAGGTGAGAGTAACAGACAGGTGAGAATGACAGACAGGTTAGAGTAACAGACAGGTCTGGTTTTTGCCCAATTTTCCTTCTGTTTCTCTGCACAGCGTCTTTGTGACAGTTCTCTGTAAAAAAGCGCTATACAAATAAAATTGAATTGAATTGAACAACGACAGACAGGTGGTAGTATCAGACAGGTAAGAATGACAGACAGGTTAGAGTAATATACAGGAGAGAGTAATATAGAGGTGAGAATAGCAAACAGGTGTGAGTGCCAGACATGCAAGAGTGCTGCATTCAGAGACTGGTGAGAGAGCAGTGGCAAGCAACAGAATGCTGTATTTTTTGCACAATGCAGTGATGGATGAAAACGTGGAAAGACGTTTGTAATGCCACACTCCATTGAACCTACCTGTGCTTAGTGATGTTTAGCATTGGCTGTGTGAGCGGGTGGTGTGACTGTGCTACTTACACCAGCAGGCTGAGGACCAACAAGGCTTTGAAGTGCTATCAGTTCAGGGTGCGGCACATGCATGCTGGGAAATGTAGGCTGGCAAAGGCTGCATATGTAAAGCGACAAAGAGATAGTGCATAACCAAATGATGGAGATGGGTTGGAATTTGGACGCCAAAAGTTAGGGAATATCTTAAAAATCTTATCTTAAATAAACCAGTCTGACTGCTTCTCCAGGACCAACGGCATTGTGGGATATGAATCTCTTTCTCAGAACTCATCCTTAGAAGCCCTTCTGCTTTTGGGAGTGGAAGTGTTCTGGTTATTCCAAGGTGAAAATTATCACCTTTTTTATCATCAGTTTTACTATTTGATGTACAAATACAGTACAACCTTTTTCAGTACTTTTGTATAGTTATGTTTTCAAACAGGATGTCACACAACACTTAATGGCTCTTTATCAGAGGGAATTGAAAAACCAGAAAAAAAAACGAAAGATTTTTTTAGCAGCCACCAGATTTTCAGATAATTGCATGCCGGGCCCATTGCCTGTGATTGTTAATTGTTTGAGTACAGCGTAGGCCTTCTTCATCGATGCTGAAAGGTCTAATTTTCGGGAACCGGCGCAGTTGATGCACTGATGTTCTGCGGGGAGACATTATAGTACATTGTGCTTCATTCGCAAAAACAAAAAGGTTCATTTTGATTATGGGTTCCATTACAATTCCATTAAAGGGCACTGGGTTCATTCAATAAAAGCATTTCAATTCAGGGACTTTTATCGGCATTGGGATGCCTGCGCCATGAGCTATAATGCATCCACGTTCCTCTGGCTCGCTTCTCAAATACTCCGGAATGTTTTCTTTTCCGGAGAATTTCAAATTAATATCAAGCTCCAATGAGCTGTGTTTGTGAGCTGCAGTGGGGCGTGTCCCTGCGTATGGCTGAGTCTGATTGACATGTAAGAAGTCAGTGTTAGAATTCTGAACTCACAGTTGTATGTAATACTGAGGAAGTTGCTCAGAGAGCCAGATTGCATCTACTGTGCCTGGACGGTGTTCTTCCTGTCACACAACTCAACGGAACTCCTTCAGGACTGAAAGGCAAACTCTAGAACGAGACAGAAAGCCGTTGATATAGCCAGAGTTAGTCGATAGGCATTCTCCCAGTGGTTCAGGGAGGGACATTAAATGTGACGGGAGGAGAGTATAGAGCAGTAAATCTATGGATGCAAAAATAAAGCAGACCTGGTTTAATTACTGGGAATCAATATCAAATGGGGTGTGGCAATAAAGAGTAGCCTACAGCAGGATTACGTAGGCAATGGGACATCCCTTCATCCCGAAATGACCCCCCGAAGATATCACAACTTTTTTTATGATGCTCACACATTAATTTACTTACTAATTCACATTTTATGAAAATTTTGATCTCAGAAATATCCATGTTAAAGACTTATGCTTTTTGGGACAATTGTTTTTCTCTCCTTCCATCTGTGGCCCACAATGGTCGATGGATGTGCATTTTAAGATGAAGGCACTACCAGCGTAGTTTAACTGTCATCCAAAATAAAAAGTTTAACTGGCCTTTGTGTTCCGCATTGAGACGTGGGGGATGACGTTCAGATCTCATTGAACACACTGCACGGCCTCGAGTGCTGGACTGCATCTCCCAGCTTCCTCTCTAGGGAACGTGACAGTTGAATGCAAATGGTTGTCGTCTTGCAGTGTTCATGACGGCTGGTTTTGTTTTCTAGACCCAGGGCTTCTCAGTGACAGATATTTGTCGTTCTTCAGGGATTTGTTCTACAGGTGGCAAAGGAAAGGGTAGTAAAAAGAGCTAAACCTTAATGGTTTAGTGAGGCTCTGAGGACTGCCACCCGATGCGAAAAAAAAGTATCACCTACTATGGTGTATTTCAGCCTACTTGAATCCTAATTAAAGTTGATATAATTACACTTCAAGTATGCCCAAGTGTACATTTTTGTCCACCGGCGTGCATTTTCTTATATTCATATTATTATTATACATTTTTCTTTTTCTCAAAAAAAAACAACAACTAAATTTTCTACTTTCCGTCAAGAAAACGGCCATAGGCTATTACGTGACTTGACACTTGGTATAACTAGCAGCAGGCTGCTGCTATATCTCGCCAGCTGAGGGCGCTCGATGCCCTTTCATGCTGGCTAAATTCTAATTGGAAAAAATTATATCCGAAGTGCGCAAAGACAAATTATCCTCAGGGTATTATTGTTTTGGCGTAATATATAGTCAAATATTTAATATTCATTTAACATGAACATGTCTGTAATGCCAGGATATAATTCAATAGTGAGTGTATTGTGTACTGTAGATTTAGAAGAAAAACTTAAAACCAGTGTTTTCTGTAAAAATGTAGTTTACATGTTAATAATATATGCGCTTCTATTTCTGTAATGATTTTCGTTACAGAACAGCAGACTGTAAAGCTTCGAACATTAAAATCCTCGGTGAGGATGCAATGGTAATCATGGCGTGCGCAAGCATAACGGACATTTGTATTATTGTTCTTTTTATTATGTTAAAACTCGACTTATTATGTTAAAACTCGATGTTTGGATTTTCCACCCTGGTTGTGTGATGATGTCATCCTTTTTAATTAACAATAAATGTGTTGGCTTCGACAGAGCGTGTCAGCTTTAAATAACAGTAGCATCAACAAAAGCGTAATTTGAATATTAAGTAGTTTTTTATTGCTATTTTTTAACGTCTCGGACCTAAAAGCGTGTCTGTGCTAGGGCCACGAACGAAACGCGAGGTTCAGCTCTCCTGTTAATTGTTTGCAGGTTGATTACTGTCAAGTAGGAGGTTGTAAGTCCGCAGCGTGGATTTTCAATTTGTAGGCTAGTTGTCTCTGCAGTTGTGTGGGGGAGCGACTGAATAGGCTGCACAGAGAGGACTGCACGGAGAGAGCACTTCGATTTCAGAAACAATAGAGATGATCAACGCGACAAGCACGGTCCCATAGTAACAGCGCGCGATCTGAGTCACACCGGGCCCGCAGAAACACTACATCGCAGCGCCATCTTTTCAGTCAACAAAGACTTCTCCATCCGGCGAAAGCATGATAAACGCAGAACGCACAGTGTGGCTGTTCAATGGACATAATGTAACCTACAGCATACTCACATGTGGCATACGAATAGGCCTTTTATGGTGGCGA
Organism: Synaphobranchus kaupii; assembly: GCA_029718625.1. Classification (NCBI taxonomy): domain Eukaryota; kingdom Metazoa; phylum Chordata; class Actinopteri; order Anguilliformes; family Synaphobranchidae; genus Synaphobranchus; species Synaphobranchus kaupii. The sequence goes on from CM056376.1 coordinate 45,850,357, forward strand.
TTCCCCATTTCTCATGTATCAAAGCCAAAAACAAACGCTGGACAAAAAATAATGCGCACAATAAATGGGCCTACATACACACATTCAAACATTCATGATTAGTCTACCAATGCTTTTAATGAGAGGATGGCCAAATGTTTTAAAAATGACGCGGACACTTCAACGGCTGATTGCTCATTCTGCTGCATATTTATATATTTTTGCGGTGGTGATGCAAGTTTTCTTCGCAGAAAAAGTAGACTACCAAAAGATCACACGTGTAAATGCAAATGTGTTGGACTAGCGACTGGACTCGCTACAGAGCCCTGTCATACATTACCGACGTGTATATATTGAGTATATATTTTTTTAAAAAGCTGTTAAGTACGCGGAAATTCAGAAAATTGAGTGTTCTTAATATCCCCGGATAATATATTATTATTTCCGGGTTTGATAATGGTCTGTGTATGAATCAGAGCCATAGCTACTGCGTCCTGTTTACTGTGTACTAGCATACTGTTTAGTGGCATGCAGTATGCAAAATATATCCTCCATACTATTATCAGTGAAAACCCGGACATATCATCTGGGGATATGAAGCACACTCAATTGTCGCATACTTAACAGCTTTTTAAAAAAAGTATACTCAACTGGCATACTCAATAGTAGGCAAGTGTGCCGATTCGGACACAGCCATAGTATTGAGGATATTGTTTGCATATTGCATGTCACTAAGCAGTATGCAGCCAGTAGTGTACAGCATGCTAGTATACAGTACAAAGGATGCAGTAGATAGGGCTCTGATTCAGACACAGCCTACGCAGTACTCTACACAGAAGCAATTCAGAGAGAGCTGCGCTCTTCCTCTGGGGTTTGCAAAGTGTGACAACCACAAAACGTAACGCAAAAATTCCTGACACACAGTCACGCCATGAGAAAAGAGAGATGAGAGTATTGATGAGAAAAGGCCATTAAGGTCACAATGGCTTGTCACTCCCCTATGTCAAAAATAACAACAATAAATAACTGAATAAATAATAATTTAACATTATTTAAGCCTATATGGAAGCATGCCACATTTTTATTTTTTTATTGGGGGGGGTATTTATGGAATAACTTAGTTATTTTTTTAATTGAAAAGTGGTTGGTAAGTGTCTGCTACCTGACAGTTTATTCATTTAGATGAATGTACTGTAGTACTGTATTGGAAAGTTCGGGGTATTGGGGGCAGTTGTGTTTCACTCCATGGAAGCAGACCAGAGCCACAGGAAACTGCAGAAGGCATGGCCATGGTCTAACCTGGTCTTCAGAGAAAACTTTAATCCTTTTTTTAAGTATGCGCACAATCAGACTTTCAGAGTTACTCTGTTCAGTCAGGATTAAAGGCACAACGGTTGGGATCCACACACGACTCAACGTTAACAGAAAACAATCAGAGGCTGCCAGAGGAGACTGCTTCCCTTATCCTCCTGGTGATATCGTTCTCCAACACCCCCTGGGGGTCATGTCCCACACTGCACCTGACAGGCTGAGCCGGTGCTGTGGGTGTGACACAGGAAGCCTCAGGTGTAATTACGTCTCTGGCACCAAGGGGGAGCTCTGGGGAACCTGCAAGTGGCGTCTGAGAGTCGCATTAACACAAAACAAACATCTAATTATCGCCTTAGCTGTTACCTAACGGAAAAACAACACCTACATGAACTCTGCCAAACAAAACAAAATCACTCCCACCTGACGCACACCAACACACCCACCTAACCACAAGCACACAATTATACATAACACAGCCACCTGCCCACAAACACACAATAACACAAAGCACTAATACACAATAACACACTACAACATATATCCACCAAACAAGTAACAATATCACACAACACACCTAATAACACACCGCACAGATAATTAAAGCATATAATGATAAAACGCAAAGCACATAATTAAAACACAGTAACAAAACACACGTGATTAAAACACAATAAAATCACTGACCTGCCTTTTCCTGTTGCCTCCCTGGGGGGTATATTTTGGGGCAGGATTACTTACTTAGCTGGATGACTGCACTGAGTAAAACCCGGAAGCTCTTTTTACTTCAGACCATGTTCCAGATTTGGGAAGGTTCCGGGTTTTACTCAATGCAGTTATCCAGCTAACACAGAAATCCTGCTTCGTAGTATACCCCCCTGGTAATGCTCTCACAACATTTTTGCAACATTGACTTTCATATAAGAAAGATCATTATCTAATAATAACAAATGTGTCAATGCACAGAGAAATGTTCACTGTTAAAGCAGCTTTGACAGATCACATTTAAATTGTAATTCTCCATAGAAATAAATAAAAAAATCCAGTTTTTTAAATCTTTGGTATGTACTGGGTTTTCAACGGGGGGTCTGTGGACCCCTGGGAATCCTTGAAGGCTCTGTAGGGGCTTCCTGGCCAGACTTGTGTGGACCCCTGGGAATCCTTGAAGGCTCTGTAGGGGCTTCCTGGCCAGACTTGTGTGGACCCCTGGGAATCCTTGAAGGCTCTGTAGGGGCTTCCTGGCCAGACTTGACATGCAATGACTATATATAGATTTGGGGAAACATTTCAATATATGAAACCTTTTTGTGAATATAATCCTTTTTAACTTATGATGGGGTCCCCCGGATGTCTTTCAGCCTGGCTGGGGGTCCCTGGATCAAAAATGGATGAAAAAACCCCTGCTGCATATCATAATGGATAGCAGAGATTTACAGTAACCCAATTAGCTTGTCTGTAAAGTTAATCAATAACATAATGTGTTTTTTATTTATTTATTTGCTTGACCAACTCATCAGTCATGCCACATATGACTAACAGTGAAATCAATATAATCCAGTTGATTTGATTTGATTTCATAAAGGGCTTCTTTGTACTGAAATGGCAATTTAGATAAATGAAGAAAACCTGCGCGTAACAAAACACAAAAAGTACCTTTTAGAAAAATGTACTGACTGATGACATAAAACCATGTTAGGCCCACTGTAAAGACAAAATGGTAGCCTACTAACTGTGACTTAAAAAAAACAATTATAGGCCTAAATATTATGACTATTACACATGTTTCAGTTTAATTTACAACCTCCAAATATACAACTGCTGCCGGATACCTACTGTAGCTAATTAGTCAGAGTTAAAGATTTGACATTAAAAAAGATGGAGCCGTGCAGTAGCTCCGCTGTGTTAGGCTACTCCCTAGCAGGTCACAGGTACTGCTTTTGTGGACATGAAGGACAGCATGGTGTATGGGCTTTGTTTTCTGAAGGGATTTGACTAAATTCTCACTTCAGGCTCTGAGCGACAGCTATTTTCAGCTGCGGTTCTCCTGATAGCCGATCATGTGCAGGTCCTACGTGCTTAATTCATGTTGGGTCACATCAAAAATATTTGTGCACGATTTAGCTTTTTTCTTGTTACCCATACAAAACTCACAAGATGTTGGGAAGCCGTCTGCTTACAGCTTACAGGTTTTCCCTGCCTGAATAATGGAAGTTTAGAGGTCAGTTTTTCAAACTGATAAATGAATCAACCTATTTTAACTGAGTCAGTAAATATTTAACCCTTTAAGGTGTACGGTCACAGATATGTGATTTAAATGTTTTAACGGAACATTCTAATGCTGATGTAACAATCAATGGAGTTCTAGAACTCTGACTTGGAATTTTGAAAAAAAGAAAAACATTCCAAAAAAAACCTACTCTTTAATTAAGCAATAAGGTACGAGACGCAGTACTATATCGTCAATATAGTCACAGTTAAAGGGTGTTGTTAGGCCCGACGCGAAGCGGAGGGCCGGCAACCCTTTAACTGTGACTATATTGACGATATTGTACGTCGTCGAGTTACCTTATTGCTTTTATAAAACGGTTGCCAGCTATATTGTAAATAATATATAAGGACAAGGCACACTTTCAATAAAACAATTTTTAATTAACGTTATTAATTTAATTTCAACAGCAGAGAAAATAGTCCCCAGTGTAGCTGTTGCCATGCAACACAAAAACAAACAAAGCTAGGAATGGAATGCTAGCTAGCAAACGAACTAATAGCTAGCGTTATGTGCTAATAACATAATAATCACAATGATAATATAATGTAATAGTTATAACGTTAGCTAAAACAGTTATCTATATATAGCCTATACAGATGTGAAGTAACGTTAACTTGCTTTCGGCTATGTTTACAGCTAGCTAATTACTAAGCCTAGCTAGCTAAATTCCAACTAAATTCGTATTTCCAAACTGAATAGCTACTGCACCTCTAACCACAAAAATGGTTTGCTACATTAAAGTTGCTGTAACGTGCCGAATACAAACTTTTTTTATCGGCAGATTTAGCTTACGTTTTAACCGGTTTCATGAATCAGCTGTAAACCTAAACGGTTGCTATCGTTACTAGCATAAAAGAGATTAATCTGGCTCTCCAGTGAGAATGTCACTCCATCGTTAGCTAATTTCCTTTGTAGTGGATTCGGTTTCCAGTAGCTTTCAATTTTATGTCCACTCACGGACATGATTTCTCCAGCCTCCTTTTGCTGCGGACGTGCGGAGTGATATTAATTACGTCCAGGTAAACAGGTGTATTATTGCATCATAGGGGTACTATATCGCGAATATAGACACAGCTTTGAACGCCTCTCAACCAATCATAATGCGTGGTCAGAATTACCCGTTTTATAAAGGGTTTTTAATCAGTGGCATTGGAAAGGAACAAATGACTTGATTTTTGTACTCATGTATGTGTGTCTCAGAGTTCAACGGAGAACCCGACGAGCAGCAGCGAGGATGAGGACCTGAACGCGGGGGACAGGGAGGGCTTCATCTGCGCCGTGTGCCTGGACGTCTACTTCAGTCCCTACATGTGTCACCCCTGCAACCACGTCTTCTGCGAGCCCTGCCTGCGCACGCTGGCCAAGAACAGCCCCGCCAACACGCCCTGCCCCCTCTGCCGCACCCTCATCACACACGTGTTCTTCCAGAAAGGTGCGGGCCGCCCAGCGCCAAACACGGCGATCTATCGGTTATCATTGCTGCATCCCCCCCCCCCCCCCGCATCTAGAGCAACCTGATCTCATGTGAATTCGGCAATATGTACCGATTGTTAGTGTCTCAAAAAACGGTACCTGTTTCCGAATTTTGCACAAGCGCCCCCATGAGCCTGTACTGGGAACTACTGACTAATGCTCAGTTGTAGAGTGTAAGGAGATTTCGTGAAAGATACATAATGCGAGAGAAGCTTGTGATAGAAAAATATAGTTGTGCAAATATAGATTCTTTAAATCTTAACAGTTCGGGCATGAGCCCGAGTTACGTGAACTCCTATGAGGTTATGTTTAGGGGTTGGGCGGGACCCTGGGACATTTTTTTATTTTTATTTTATTTTTTATAATTTTTTTATTTTTTATAATTTATTTTATTTCAAAATTGTTGGTAACAATATGGTAGCAAAAAGGGACACTATCTTAACAGTTCGGGCATGAGCCCGAGTTACGTGAACTCCTGTGAGGTTATGTTTAGGGGTTGTGGGTGGGGTACGGGAATCACTAATTTTGTAATATTTTTTTTGTCACTAATTTTTTGTCAAGAAAAGCATTGGGACGCGTGACGTCATATACTACTACCCTCACACGTGATGTTTTCGGCCTATCACAGCCTTTAGTCAGTAGTTCCCAGTACAGGCTCATGGGGGCGCTTGTGCAAAATTCGGAAACAGGTACCGTTTTTTGAGACACTAACAATCGGTACATATTGCCGAATTTCATGAGATCAGGCTCATCTAGAGAGTATGCTCTGCCACCCAGTGAAGGAACATGGTGCTGATTTTATCTATGTCCTGGCTTTCACAGTCATCAGACCTGAACCCATTCTGGCAATATATTCTGGAATATTCTGGGATGATGCTCCAGGCAGTCTTTTCCAAATCCCTCAGCTAAGAGTGAGTTGATTCTCCTGGAATAGAGGTGCGGTATCTGTCCTGCCTTATTAGGCTCGGCACCTGGCCCAACACAGTGTTGAGTGACTTTACACTGGTGTGAAGTGTAAACGTTTTCTGTTCACTTCCTATATCGTGGTTGTGATCTCAAAATTGGGGGTTTTTGGCTAAACATGCTCAAGTCAGGGCCAAGAGGGATTGAAACATTACAGTCCTCCAAAGATTTTTCAGTGCTTCGACACGGATACCTTATAGGTCACCGTGAAAATGAGAATATTATGCTTCGTGGACCTACTTTCTCCCATATTTATAGACGTGCAGTCTCGGCGGAAGGCATTAAAATAGAGGCATGCGCGAAGTAATGGCATTTCATTTCATGCCAATCAGAGACACTCACCTTGGGTTTTTTTCCCCCCCCGTTTCCTCAGATGAGAACCCTGAATATATACTGCACGGTTTTATATGACACAAAAAGCACACCCCCTCTGCTGCAGAGTGATACTACTAGTGTGTTGGCTTTTGCGTGTGGATCCTAACACTAAAACGCAGGTCATGCTCTCCTAGGTCTGACACACATTAAATCTGTGCAGGTCCACTGAGCTCTATATGATGTGGATCAGCTCAGTGAATGGGCTAGGCTTTCCAGTTGATTTACAAGATCAGTGAATCTGCAATGCAAAATCCTAGTGGAACACGGTCGCAGTGCTTTATCAGTATTAGTCTCCCTGTTGCCCACATAACACATCCATGTAGCACCATTTAAAACATTCATTCTGGGGTGTCTCGGTGTCGTAGCCTGCAAGAGCACCGTCAATAGGTTCATTGCAAGTTGCAATTTCGGCGGTTCGAATTTGTCGCATGTCTCTCCCTCTCCCTCGCTCCCATTCTTCCTGCCTCTCTACACTGTGTTGTCCGATAAAGCTGAAAAGCTCTTAACAAATAAAAAAAACCCAGTAGCCTAATTCCAGGCAGTTGGGTCAGCCTTGTGTTTCACAGTAGACTGCGTAAGTTATGGATGTATCTGTAGGCATTCCGGATTTGTATTTTGGCTCCGGGTGAGCAAGCATAACTCGGAATGTCTCGGAATGGTGTTAGCCAAGTCTGGTGCCATTGCGGTTATTAATGGGGAATCAGGTGAATGCGGTTACGTTCATCCTACATTTTAAGTCACTCTGGATGAGAGCATCTTCTAAATGAATGACATATCTGTACATACAGTAACCGTAAGTACACGCCCATGTGGACCCCCATCAGTGGAGCTGCAGACTCTGTAGCACCCCCCCCCCCCCCCCCCCCCCCTCCCAGATACTCAGGTCTTTTGTCGTGCTGTAGACTGTTTAAGTGTTTCTGTTCCCTTTGTGAAAATGATGCTCACAGTTCCTCACCTTGGTTCCTCAGTGGGAGGATCCTGTCCTCGGGTGTGCAAGTTTAATGGGCTCTTGAAACACAACCTCATACCCCACTAAGAGCGCTTGAGAATGATTGGACGGGAGGCTTAAGATTGGACTCTCAGGCTTCGCCTCTGATTATCATCAGCAAGGTCAACAGGAGGTGTTTATGAAATGTCTAGCAGGGGCGGAGCCTAGCAGGGGCGGAGCAACAGACAACAAGTTGCTGAGGGTCACTGGTTACACAAGGAGATATAAACACACTGTATGTTCCATTGAGGATTTCTTTCCCCTCTGGGGGAACATGGTGATTGTGGCGAGAGGCATTTTAGAGAACATTCTATAGATCTATGTTTCATTTCCACTTAAAAGCACAGGATTGTATAATATGCAGTATGCACCAGCATAGGATGGATGATGATGATGTTGTGGATGCAGATGGTGATGAAGGTGATGATTTTGACAAAGGTGTTGATGGTGATAATTTTGGTGATAATAGTATCGACGTTGATGTACGTAATGTTCGTGATGACTTTGTTGATGATAAAGCTAGTAACGATGATATGGTGATTACGATGATGTTGATGATGAAGCTAGTAACGATGATATGGTGATTACGATGATGTTGATGATATAGATGGTAACGATGATATGGTGATTACGATGATGTTGATGATATAGATGGTAACGATGATGTCGATGATTTTGAAGATGACGACGGTGATGATGTTGATTGTGAAAATGGTAATGATAATGATGTTATGATGATGGTCATGATTTTGATGATGATGATTATGTAGAAGTTGGGCTTAGGCGTGGTGGTTGTGCAAATGAAGGAGCCTCCTCTCTCTGTGGGTGGATCACATGTCCAATTTTGTGCCTCTCATTACTCTGTCATGTCCCTCTGCTTCAGAACTAAATCACACCACCCGGACCTTCTTCCCTAAAGAGTACCTGTCCAGGAAGCAGAACTTTCAGAGGGCCAGCTGCTCCAAATGGCCTCTTCCCAGCTGCAGAAAACTCTTCCGTATATTCGGGGGTATGTAATTTTTTTTAGCCACCCTAACTTCATTCAAACACAATACTAAGTCATTCAAACACAATACTAAGAAAACCTGCACACATATTAATTACATTACATTACATTACAGGCATTTAGCAGACGCTCTTATCCAGAGCGACTTACACAACTTTTTTTAGCATTTCTTTTACATATATTATCCATTTATACAGCTGGATATATACTGAAGCGATTCAGGTTAAGTACCTTGCTCAAGGGTACAACGGCAGTGTCCTACCTGGGAATCGAACCAGCAACCTTTCAGTTACAAGGCCAGTTCCTTAACCATTATACTACACTGCCGCCCTGGTCAGGATAAAGACCCATTTCAGGGCAAAACATTCATTTATAATGTTTTGAGTGTAAAAAGCATGCAAGTTTTTAAAAAATATTGCCTTTGTTATTTTGTTTGCTGAAAACTTTACTATTAAGATACGTGCATAGCTTGACTGTACAAAGGAAGTCATGCCTGATTAATTAACAGACAGCTTCTCATAATATATAATTGGCGCCTTAAAAATAAAGTGTGACCCTGTTTTGCATATTATGTAACCCACTTCCACTGGCATGGAAAATGAAGTGGCAAAAGAGAATGAGGAAAGGATCGGCATGTAAAAAGGAAGCATAGTAAAACATACGCACATTAGTCTTTGCGCTTTCTTTTAAATGTGCCCATTGATCCAGTCCTAATCCTGATTGGGTGGATTGACGACTGTCCTTCGTGTGTGTACACGGGTTTGGCTGTTTGTATTGACCTGACCTTTCATGGACCTGACAAAGATGCGCCAGAGCGAAATGTGGTTTCTTCTGTTTTCAGTTAATACTTTGATTTGATTACAATAACTTAATTTTCCTCCTTTGAATCTTTTTTTTGTATTCATCTACACCCCCCCCCCCCCCCAATCCCCCCTTGTGCTACAATCCCCTTGGTCAATTATTTCCCACTTGATTTTGTTCCTTTGATTGTCCTCTTCTGAAAGGTCCCAACCCCTACCCATGATCTCATCGCTTTTGGTTTAAACTCATGATTTTAGCTAAGAAAAGGTCAAGAGTTCATTAAAAACTAGCAAAAGGCAAAAGGTTTGTTTGAGAGTGTATATAGTACCTCCAGTGTGGTATCAGGATATGAATCTTAATCATGCTGTCGTGAATTTAGGGAATTTGTTCCCAAAGCCCTAAGGCCCCCCCCCCCCCCTTAATTAAATAATGAATTAGTACGTTAGTACTAACATCCAAAGCAGAAGCTGTATTTATTTGAATTGAGGGGCCTGAAAAGTCAGGATCCTCTTTGCAGTGGGTGACAGCAGACAAGGCATTGTATCCAAACTGTGAATTTATCTCTGTCTCTAACCCTATGACCCCTCCTCCCTCACCCCCCCCCCCCCCCAAAAAAAGGGTTCCGGAGGCAGGCCAGCCCCATCACTCGTCGGCAGTTCCCCCACGGCGGGTATCGCCTGGACGCTCTGGACTTTGAGGACGACTCGCGCGGCTGGAGGTTTGACATGGACATGGTGATCATCTACATCTACTCTGTCAACTGGGTCATCGGCTTCATTGTCTTCTGTTTCCTCTGTTACTTCTTCTTCCCTTCATTCTGAATCCTGGCTGCCCATCCTCCACACAGGTTTTATAACACGGTTATAAATGCTCAATTAAGCCTCAAAAGCTGTATTATATTTTCAATGGTTAGTTGAACATTAATATGTGTTAGTAAATGTGTTATTAAGGAAGGGGCGTGGGGTTCCTTGGTTGCCAGATTGCTATATTCTAACCAAGTTTGAATAACCGTGTTTCAATGTCATCTATACCACCTGGCCAACTTTGTGTGGAATCTGGCAACCCACTCTTCCTCCTTAATAGCAGTTACTAATGCTTATTATTGTACTTAGCATCAACAATGAAAGAATATATATATATTTTTAAATTGTGTATAATGCAGTTAGTAATGCTTTATTATGCATTTATAAATGCAGTTCATCTGAAGTGTGCAGACTCAAAGCCCACATGTAGAATGACAGAAAAAGTGATGGCTGATGTTTTTGTTCATTCAGCAAAATGTTGAAAAAAAGAGTGCCTCCGCTTTGCAGGAGGGAGCTGATCTGGCAACTTTTGCAGATTTTGACTTGTGTTGAAATAAGACCAGAGTGAAACACCCCTTTGGGATTTAGACTGATGGGGGGCCGTCTGCAGAACCCCTGACGCTGACCAGACTGAAAGGTTTGGGATCATCCTCCTGCTGGAAGATGGAGTTTGTTATCAGTTCAGAGCAGACACTGTCACTAACGTTGTCTGTGAGCAACCACCTGGGGTTTCCCTGACTATTTGCAGTCAACCTCTGAAGGTCCTTAAGTGCACAGTTAGTGAAACTGACACCTTTAAGGTGGGGAGAGATTCTCTCCAAGTGTGGGGAAAACATTGGCCTTTGGTTTCTGTGATGACCCTTACATTTGTATTGAATAAACTCAGAATCCATGCACAGGAGGCTATGTTAACTGGCAGCATGATACACTTGATAATAAAGGGAGGTTTCCTGAAAAAAATTGATGTTCCCTGATCCCAATCAGCAGCTATGCTACTTTTGTTAATAACTACATTTTGCCCTAGTCATTTCAGTTCTTCCACCAGGAATCGTTTCAGTCATAGTGTAAAAGCAATTGGTAAAAACCAGTAACTACAGTGAGCACCATAATTCATTGGACAGTGGCACATTTTTTGTTATTTTGGTTCTGTACTCTAGAACTTTGAGTTTGAAATGATACAATGACAAAGGTTGAAGTGCAGACTGTCAGCTTTAATTTGAGGGTATGTTCATGCATATCGGATGAACCGTTTCGAAATTATAGAATATTTTGTACATAGTACAATATTGGACAGTTTAACATAATGTAGAATAAATTAATAATTTTTAATATTTGGTCGCATATCCAGCAGTTTAGCTCGTACACCCTCTGCATCATCGGAGGAAACCTGTGCAAGCAGACCTGATCAACCAGGATCAGATTATTTTAGTGTGCTGGTGAGCAATGGTACCCTCACCTCCCACTGACTGATATTTCTCCTTTTCATCAACCGTGCCACGCCCAATTATGTGCCAACCTGTGGGGTTACTGGCCATAGTCCACACCGACACGGTGGTAATTTAAACCTTGCAGTGCATCCACACACTGGAACAGTGTCCCAACAGGATGGGTCACCCAGCCGGCCTTAAATATCATTATCCTTCATTGTCTTTTTTTTTTTAGTTGAATTGTGGGTCTCCTTCCTCTAACTTCTTTTTAAAGCAGTTTAGTAGATTGGAAAAGGTTCATTTTGTTCCAGTGTATTTAAAAAAAACAAAAAAACAATTGCTGTGTTTTGTGGATTTTTGCGTTATTTGATTGATTCTGCCAACCTGATCTCATGTGAATTCGGCAATATGTACCGATTGTTAGTGTCTCAAAAAACGGTACCTGTTTCCGAATTTTGCACAAGCGCCCCCATGAGCCTGTACTGGGAACTACTGACTAATGCTCAGTTGTAGAATGTAAGGAGATTTTGTGAAAGATACAGTGCGAGAGAAGCTTGTGATAGAAAAATATAGTTGTGCAAATATAGATTCTTTAAATCTTAACAGTTTGGGCATGAGCCCGAGTTACGTGAACTCCTGTGAGGTTATGTTTAGGGGTTGTGGGTGGGGTACGGGAATCATGAACTCACGCAGGGCGTGTCTTGCCAAGAAAAGCAGTGGGACGCGTGACGTCATATACTACTACCCTCACACGTGATGTTTTCGGCCTATCACAGCCTTTAGTCAGTAGTTCCCAGTACAGGCTCATGGGGGCGCTTGTGCAAAATTCGGAAACAGGTACCGTTTTTTGAGACACTAACAATCGGTACATATTGCCGAATTCCATGAGATCAGGCTCGATTCTGCTGTGTGACCTGTTCATGAGCTCTAGGGTTTGTCCCTCAGGTCCAACTTGGTCATGACTGCAAACACACCTTTTGCCTTTTTTAACGTTTTTCTTTATTTTTTGTAATTTAGCCCTTACCATGATGTGCTTTTTCAATTTATCAATCAACCAATTTACAGTATACTGTACATTTCAAAAACAAATAAAAACAAATTTTTTATTTTTATATATAAAAGTGCCATTCTGCTATGTGAAATATTATGTATTAGTCTGTGTATGAACCTATATATGATCCGGCAACACATGTTCTTGCAAATTTTCAGACTTTTATTTACAAATTTACAAAACTTTACATTTCTTCAGAGGTCAAAGTCTCTTGCTAGTACAGAGTGGCTATGTTGTTAAAAAAATTAATTAAAAATTAAAAAACCTATGAATGTGTCTGTGTGTGGGAGAGATAAAGACAATGAGAGATGGAGACAGTTTAAAGTCTTATATTGCTTTTCAGGAAACAACATATTATTTATGTTGATTCAAGGGCCTGATCCCTTTCTAACAACATATACCGGTCACGTATGCCAGCCCAGATCAGTGTCCAATTACTAGCCCATTCAAACATCTCAATCAAGCCTGATTCATTAAAAGCTCAATCAAATGTAATTAATTAGCAGCTTGTCTTGGTTGAAAGTGTAGTCCCACTGAAAGTGGAGTTCCAGAGTTCAAACTGTTGAACAGAACTAACCAGGAAAACCATTTCTACAGTTTAACTGAAGAGTCATCTCCTAATCATCACAAGAGCTAACAGATATACATCTTACACATGTTTTTCATGTTTATATCAGTGACTTTGCCTGTGAGTCCACCACTGACTCCACAAGCAAAACAAGACTTCAAGGAAAACACAAACGGTTGCTTCAGTAACATTAATACAAACGGCAAACGATGTGATACAAGCTGACGCCACATAACAGAAGCTTTTGCAGAAGCAACACAGGTACGCAAACAGCACAACGGCCCAGTCAGCAGTTATTTTAATGTGCACAAAACATTACAAAGGGGGTGTTCATTGATGTCAGCACAATAAATACTGCCAAACAATTCACAGTAAATCCACGTGTTTGTGCAAGAGCATTTAATCGCATTACATAGCAAAAAATAAAATATTGGCCTGAAAGGAAAGAGATTTCTGTGATTCTGTGAAGTGAAGCAATTCGAGAGGCTCACCCTACCCCCGCCCCCCCATTGGTCCATGCTCAGACTGTCTGGCCCCCAAGGGCTCGACTTGGCCGATTGGATTGCTCTCCCCCTCTAGCTCCTGGCTTCTGATTGGCTATCCTGGGTAACATGGAATATCCGGCCCTCCACTCCGGGCACCGTCATCACCACCGCCGTCTTCCCGCGTGGGGTCTGCTCCATGGCTGGTTAATAGCAAGGCCGGTGTGGAGAACCGGGTTCGGTCTCGGTTAAATATTCATTGCCTCTGCACTCTGAAGCAGCCGGGCCCCATTTGCGTTTAGCTGCTAAGTGCCGCTTGCCTCTCGCGACTGGCTTTTAGCGCCATGCGGTTTTTTTTGACCGCCAATGCACTCCAGTTGTGAACACAGCAATGACAAAAAAAATTATTCTACACACGTGTAGTGCACAAAAGGAAAAGTTTATTCTTAAGTGGCAATACGTTTAAATCTGTGCAACACCGCATGTTAGGGTCCCAAAATTAATTCACCAGAAGTAAATTGTTATTAATGTTCAATTCATGTTATTAACATTAACTGATTTCATGTTAATTGATAACAGGTAGTGGTTTTTGGAGTGTTTCTCCAAAAGAACACATTACTCATACTTTGTAGAGGATCTATGAATGCTCATATAGCATCAGTAAAGCTAAATAATTAATGAAATGCATTTTATTGGAGTGCCTGTTCTCATGTAATTTGTAAAAAGGGCAGAGCACGCCTGCTGTAGAACAAGGGATTGCTATAAATGTTATATATGCTTTAATAATGTGAAAATTCATAGCCAGTTAAGGGGTTTTCGTAGAGACCTGGGGACCCCAACCCTGGTCCTGGAGACCCTGCTGGTTTTTGTTTTCACCTTAAAATCAGCCACCACTTCAGACCCAAGAAACCAGGTGAGGTGAATTAACTGTGCAATCAGCTGCTTTAATTGATCAATTAAAAACTGAGTCACAGCAAAAACTAGGACCAGGGTTGCAGAGTGACCCCAGATACATAACAACACAAGAACATAATGATGAAAACAAACCATTCAGCCCATCTCGACTCGTCATTTAAGTGCTCACAAAGCGGTAGCGTTGTATTTGTGAGTCACACTGTTCCAGAAGAGGGAGGGAGGGAGGGAGTGTGAGAGAGATAGAGAGGGAGAGAGAGAGAGAGAGATCTCACCAGAGACAGAGGGACTGCTGGAGGCCTTGATGAGGCTCATCCTGTGGCCGGAACGGCAGGTCTTCAACCCGTGGATGATCTTCCCCGACTCAAAATGGTTGATCAGGATGGTGGACAGGGTCTGGGCACTCTCGATGTCGAACATGTGGCGGCAGTCTAGGAACATTGTGTAGCCGTCCTTTCCCTGTGGGGGGTTGGGGGTAAACGGAAGAGCATTCAATGTGACCGCGACCGTTTCCTCAGGAGACCCAGCCCTGACCTCCGTCACCCTCACGGCTCTGTGACCTTTTCCGTGTGTTTCTCTAGCTATGAGACACCGCTAGGGGCAAAACGTATCATTTCCAACCCTCTCTTTATTGAGGAATAGTTAGCTTTGGATACTATTTTAATTATTATTATAATTTTTATTTTTTGCATACTCAAAACCCTTCAGTCAACCTGACCTTTGTTAGTTTGTGTACTATTTTCTTCCACTTTATCTCCTATTTAATTGACTTTCTCCAACTTGGAAGGCGATGGTGTTCACTGTGTTCACCGAAGGGACTTTGCTGTAATGCTCCCTGTTGATTCGGGAGAGCTCAGACTAGCATGCACACTGCCGGGGCCTGCTTCTCTCCACCAGCTGAGCATCAACGGTCCTTGTGCCTGAGGAGCAGACTTAATACACAGCTGGTGCCAGCAGACACAGGCAGCAGGAGGTATGCCTGCACTCTGAACTTATTTTGGTCCTTAATGTGTACCTTAAACTGCCGTTGATCGGCGATTATATCACAATGAGTAATAATCTATTGAATTTACATGATTTTATTATGTTGAAATAATTAAATTATTATTATTATTAGATTGGTTGTATCATTTAATTAAATAATAAATACATTTTGTTGGACCCAGGGACTGTCAATATAAGCATTAAACAACTGCTGAATTTTCACTTAAGCAACTGTGAAATATGCCCTGCGTTTGTCCAATGGCAAAATAGTTTGAATGCAAGTATTTGTTTGAATGTTGTCTTCCGACACACCTCTTGACCTCATTTCAGTCTTCACGTGGGACAGTGTGTACCTTTGTTAGGTATTCCTTCATTGCGACTAAATATTTTTTGTCCTTGTCCAGGTTTTGGCCTTGGACCTTTATGGTCTCCATGACAACCCTGTTCCCGGGACTTCCCTGCGGGTCAAACCCAAACTGCATCCCGGAAACCTGGGGGAACCTGGAGGACAGAAACAGTCCGTGTCCAAAGAAGAAGAAGAGGAAGCAAGCGAACAACTGCACACGTTTTTCACCTGGACCGTAAGTGAGTTTATACAATCTGAGGCCCACTACCATATTAGGAAATGTGCACAGATTTCTTTCTTCCTGATGTTTACCAATGATTTTCAGAAGATAAGATTAGCAGGAAAGTATGCATTAAAACGTAAAATGAAACAACAGTCATTTTAGTGCACAGTGAAACACATATTTTAATTAATTTCTCTAAGCACCGATTGATGTATGATGGCTAGACTCAGTCCTAAATAACAGCACAAGATGAAGAGATAATCCCCCAACCAAGTTTAAAATGCAGATACAGGTCATTGTTGATTGAATAGATACAGGTACAGATAGTGGTCTCTGCACACTCCTAATGTACACATTGGATTCCAAGAAGCCCCAAGAAGACAGTTCAGTTAAAAATGAATTGCTCTAACACTTTAACAAAAATTAAGAATGCTAGTGGTCTAATGAGCTAGCTGATTATTTGCTACCAACTTCAGGAATTGTGTAATTTAATTAATTTTCCTATCACTATCCTTTCTCTGTGGGTTTCAATTTTTTTTAATGAGTAACTAACTTAGTTTTATGACACAACCTCAACCCCAGGCCTCAGGGAAATACTTCCTGATTGATCCATGTGCTAAACTCCAACAAGGACAAGAACTCTTCCAATTTGAAACAATCAGAGGTGGACAATCCAGGTTCAGAAGGTAAAAGACCTCCCCAGTATTTTCTCCAATTGCCTGGAATTGCTAATTAGCACAATTCTTCAGCCAGGAGGTAGAACTAAGTAGAAAAATAATCTGGCCGTGTTCATGGGGAGAAGAAATGCATGGCAGTCCAACTCTGGAAACAAATACAGTGTTCTGCTGTGGACCGCAAAGTCTTTTTTCATTGGTTCATAGGCATCAGTGATCTTGTAGCTCCTCCCCATTTCGGGCCATCCCATTATCACATTTCCCAGGCATATCTGTAAACTGTAAACTTAATAAGTACGTTGGTGCATTTTTAGCTCAGAAAGCATGACGCAGCTAACCTCGTGTGGGTACATGTGAGCGTCAGGACTGTACCTTCCATCCAAAGCTGGGTAGTTCCTGACCGCATTCTCCAGCCCCTCGTACAGATGCTGTCCGGTAACTTCCACCACCAGCACAGGGTCCTGCATGGGCAGAATCTGCAGGAGATCGTGCATAGTCAGCAGACCGGCGGGGTGGATGGTATCTGACCGCAAAGTACCTGAAGGGGGGAGTATTTATGTGGGTGAAGGGGAACAAAGTAAACCCAATATAATAATGCCGTTTAAATAGCATATTTAATCTAGCGTAACAACAGCTACTAAATTGACCTCAATATTTTAATGTTGCCCTATTTTAGAGATTAAGTTTCCCCTAACCTCACCTGTCAGGCTCACAGCTTTATGGTAGTATGAGCCTGGCCAGGTTGCTGCTTGGATGTGAGTTAAGTCAATCGAAATTCCAGGGATGTGCTTTGTCCATAGACCAGTGATCTGTTATTCCTTCTGAATATTCCTTCTGAACTATTGCAGTACATTCCATTTCCCTCAGGGTTTATAACCAATCACATTGCAGCAACCATTCACACAAACTATACTCTTTTGAGAGCAGATAGCTAACCAACCTGAGTTGAGCAGTGCTACGTCGGCGTGCGTGGCCTCCAGCATGGCGTTTGTGATGAGGTTTCCCAGGTTGCACTCTTCCCGGCGCACCGTGGTGCAGCGTCCGTCTAAATCCACCTCAATTTGGCACAGTGTCTCCTCCAGCATGTACTGTCACTCAGTGAAAACACAGTAAAAATATGCTAATCCGCACCCTTGCCCAGTATTAATGTGCATGCTACACGCTTGGGAGTGTCTAATGTACGTTTCTTGTCTTGTTTTGTCTGTCTGCGTTTCATTACTTGCTGTATAACATGTGTCCCATGAATATTCATGAAGGACGTGGCCAAGAACAATACCGCGCTCGGGGTATACACAGGGTATAACTCCACATGAATATTTAAGTGTTTGTGCAGGTGGATTACTGGTGATGTAAGAGGATAGCACATTTGGCAACTCCAAATGGGAGACAAAGTGTGTTTGTAAATAAAAGGAATTAATGAATCTTAATTAATCTCAGAATGATTGTGATTTTTATTGACTTTTTTTTTTTTTTTTTGCCACCCAACCCGGGGCTGTATATATCAAATTCCCACCCAAATCTGGAATGTCCAACTGTCTGCAACCGCAGACGCGTTCCATACGCGAACCACACTGCCAATTCGGCAGAGCTGGGACATCCACAGTTCTCCTCCAAAACATGTGTTTTCCAACAGGGCGGCAGTGTAGTATAATGGTTAAGGAACTGGACTTGTAACCGAAAGGTTGCAGGTTCGATTCCCAGGTAGGACACTGCCGTTGTACCCTTGAGCAAGGTACTTAACCTGAATTGCTTCAGTATATATCCAGCTGTATAAATGGATAAATGTAATAATAAGTTGTGTAAGTCGCTCTGGATAAGAGCGTCTGCTAAATGCCTATAATGTAATGTAACAACTTCTTCTATTTGTGTTGCAGACTGCAGGTAAGCTCGCACAGAGCAGGAATACCTTTCATATGCAGCTTTGACATGCAGTCTTAAGAGCACCTGTACACCGTGTTCACACAGCGAGCAGTCGCTTGGTCACTCCACTAAGTCCACTATGCTGAGAGCTTCCCGTTGTATTCTCTAAGTCAGCTCATGCAGCTACAAATTTTTGATGAAGAGAAACAACGGCAATACACAATATATCAAAGACATATTGCCTTATAGCCTATTCTTTATAGTTATATCCTGACACTGATAATTATTACTTGTACTAGCTAGCTAGCTGGCTAGAAATATATCAGTCTTTCTCGCTAGCTAGCTAGTGATCTCTATCTCTCTCACAAGCCATATGTGACTGGTGCTGGTAAAATGGTCCACAAGTCGCACAGGGTCATTTTTCATTTTTTATAGTTTATAAAAGTACAGATCCTGAGCTTTTAAATGACTCCTCTTACACTACAATATGCGCATATTTGAAGAAGATATGCGTCTTTGAATGTTGGTACACCTTAAAGCACTTTCCTGAGAAAACAGCTCTCAAAGATTTGCAAAGATTCACACCTCAGCCTGGCAAACTCAATGGGCGTGAAAAGTTGCTGGCTAACCACACCCCCAACCACTCCCCCACTAGAGATTTCAGAGACTTGTGTTACTAAACAAAGACTGTTAGATATACGAAAATCACGACGAACGCACTTGCAGATACATTGTTTGGACACGCGGCTAGCTAGAACGCTAACTGTTAGCTTAGTCAGCAAGGGATTGGTTTGTGTTAAACAAAGACAGACAGATAAGAATATCACAACAAAAATGTTTGCAAATGATACATTGTTTGGACGTGCGGCTTAGGCTACTGTATGTCACTAAACAGTACGCTGTAAGCAGTAACGTTATTCTGACACTACCTACATATTCTGGCACTTGTCCGTTCCCTTAGATCGTCTAGTGCTGGCTTGCTCAATGCCTCAAAAATTAATTACAAAAAGTATGGTGAAGCAGCTTTCTGTTCTTATGCACCGACGGTTTGGAACAAACTCCCATTGCAAATAAGCCAATAAGCAACCCCTGTTGATAGTTTTAAGAAACAGCTCAAAACCCATTTTTATGATTTTGCTTTCAATTAATTCCACCTTTTTATTTTAACACCATTATTATTTTATATTTCTTCTATATTTCTTATACTTGTTTTATGCTTTTTATATCTTAGGATTGTTTTTATAATTTTCAATTTATTTTATTACTATTATTATTTTATTTATCTTTATTTATTTTTATTATTTATTTTATTAATTTATTTCATTACTACTATTATCATTATCAACTTATTTATTACTATTATTATCTTATTTTTTATCTTATCTTAATACATGTTATTGATTTCTATTGTTTCTCTTGTAAAGCACTTTGAGCTGCATTTTATGATATGAAAGGTGCTATATAAATAAAGTTTATTATTATTATTATTATTATTGTCCTCTCCACAAATCTCAGCCGTAATCCATACTTTTAGCGAGCTATAGGCGATAATTTCTATACAAACTAGTGAAAAATTAACATGGACGACACAGACTTCTTCGCTCTGACAATGAAACATATGCCCTCAGCACTGACGCCGCTGGCCGGGGGGTGTATTGAAGAAGTCACTAGTTTGTATTGAAATTGTCGGTTATAGCTCGCTTAAAGTATGATTACAGGCGAACCATTCATAGCCTGCCCGAGCCGGCTGAGATCTGTGGAGAGGACAAGTGCCAAAATAGGTAAGAACTACAGAATTACAGAACTCGATTCCATTCGGCCGCAAAACGGCTCATAAGTTACAGTGTTAGCTTTTTTCTATGGAGCTCTTGTCTGAAGATATTCATATCGAAAGCCAGAGGTCCAGATGGAGCAAGTAGCTACTGTGAATCGTGTACGTTCTCAACTCGTTTTATTTGGAATCTTTGACGTTTGAGTCATTTCGGAATCATTAGCCTAACGTTAATACGTGTCAATATAGTTCCTAAAATAAGCATGTCTCTGTTGTCTGCTGCTGATGATGCCGTGTTCGTTTTTTTATTACCATCCTTCATAATTGTAGGATAAAGGATTCCATGAATTATCTGTTGTCTATGCTTCTACCGGCAGCTACATTATTCAGAGAGTATGCTCTTTATGGGCGAGGCACACCGAACCTCAGAGCCAATCGAAACTAGGAAGGTGTTAATGGACAGCTGATTATAGTCTGTCCCTCAAATTGAAGCCCGCCCCCTGCAAACATGGTTTAAAAAGCATATTTGTGTTACTTATTACAGGTTTTTAGAGATCGTAAATACGTTGTATATTATATTTAGCGACTTCTAAAACACTTTCGTTATATGGAAAAAAACAAAAAACATTTTCCTCCCTAATTTTGCGCTCTACTGTGAATTGTGCGACTTTCGGACCGTTTCACCAGCATGCATCACATATCTCTAGTATATAAAATTATAAAACATGTTTTTTTAGGGTTAAACAGGACAATCTAGGCTTGGACCATAATTATTAGTTGATTTTCCATTGCTGCAATGAGTGAAGCGGGGCAGAACAATTATTCACAAAATGGTATCATATCGGTTAGAGAATGGAATGAATGGACTTCCGGTAACTGGGCGACCGAATCGCTCGCTGTGTGAACGGGGGGTTATTAGCCAGTGGGGGTCGCTCCAGAACGATGAAACACGAATCCCTGTCCAACTGAACTGTCCCATACCCTGGGCGGCACAGTCCTCAATTGTGCACTGCCCTATGGAGCTACCAGCCACAGTCGGCACTGGTACGGTCCGGATTCAATTCCAGGCTGTGAGGCTCATCCACGCACCAAAGCATGCTGCCTTAACCAAATGATCCATCCAGCAGGCCATGAATGTGATTTTTATCCAGGACGCGGACGTAGCAGTTGAATACACACCTCCACGTTGTTATTGTACTGGTCCACAATCAATTTTTATGGCGGGGTCCTCGATCAGGCACTTCTCCACTGGGACTTTGTGCACAGTGCACTGGAAGCCGCCCCCCGCCTTCCTGGACACATCCACCTTGGACAGGTAGCGGAACTCCGAGCCGCTCTTGATGATGGCCACGCCGTTGACCTCCCTGACCCCATACTCATGGTCGTGACCCCCAAGGATGAGGTCGATGCCCACGGACTGCGCGGCCAGCCGAACGTCGTTGTGCCAGCGCAATGTGGGTTAACGCCACCACCATCTCGGCCCCCTTGGCCCTCAGCTCGTGGGCTAGCTCGTTGCCCACTGAAACATAGTCCACGTAGTGCAGGTTCACCTTGTCCACGGTCCCCAGGGGTGTCCAGCCACTCTTCCTCCACCAATCCCATCAGCCCGATCTGCAGGCCGTTCCACTGCATCAGGCTGCTCACTAAGCCATGGCCCAGCGTGTCCGACGTGAAGCGGTCGTATACATTGCTGAGGAACCATGGGAAGTCCATCTGCGCCGTCATTTCCTCCAGGTGGTCCACACCGAAATCAAACTCATGATTGCCTTTTTTTATTTTTTGGAGGAAAAAAGAAAAGTACAAAGGACATTGCTGTAATTAGTGATGGGAGAACAAGACTTTTGGAAAACAAAAATGGGTGGAGCAAGAAATCAGTGACTCAGTGATTTCAGCCAATCATTGTGCTTTGCTGTGCAGAGCAAAACCGCTTGAATTATTTCAAGTTAGACAGTTATACCGCTTCCACACTGAAGCAATGACCTGGATAAAACCTGTGTTTGCCGCTGGTATGAATGAGTCAACCCATGTTATCTGACCCAGGTCCAGCGACCCTGTTCACGACCCAGGAATTAAGCGAGTCGGACATGGCTTCGATTCGGTGTGAAAGGGGGAACACAGGTTACTCTACACAGCATGGTTATCTGACCGACCCTTGATCTTGTCACGTTTAACTTCTGCAGAAACGATGCTCCGAAACTGTTATATAAATGTTGGAAACTGTATTCATGTGAATGTGTATTAGAACCGACCAACTCTGGAATTATCTTAATTTTTGCTAGCTAACGTTAGATTCACACCTGGATTCACACAAGAAGAGGATTGCACCGTTGTCACGAGTAAATAGGCTATGTGGCCGCCGCGGTGGTGCAGCAGTATAAGCGCTGACTTTCAGTCGGTGCAGCTGCACACCGAGGATCAGGGGTTCACTCCCTTGGTCCTGCTAGATCAGAGTTTGGCTGGTGCCTTGAGGGAGTGGCAATTGGTCTTGTGTTAATGGCGAGGACCCGGGAGTTACCCGTGACCATAGTGTGGTGTGAATGGGTCCAACGCAGGTCGAACCCATGGTCAATATTCCGTGTCAATCCCGGGTTTTGTGTGTGAAAGGGGTGTTATACAGTGACTGACAGCTTGTGGCTCCACCCTTTACATGATTAAGGAAACCTCTCTCATCACTAACTAAACTCCTCAAAAAAAGTTTGGAAATTTGTGTTTGGTCGATCATACCTCTGTTGTCACTGTATTATTAGCATTGTATCTTATATCATTGGAAAGCCTGTTCATTTTCCTTTACAATGATGTCCCATTTGTAAGGATCATGCATTTGTGGGATGAGCAGCACAGCTGATTATGTGGGTGGGGTCCCAAGTGAAATGTGCCAAATTTCCCTGCCAATGTCAAACAGTGTATTCTCCTGTTGGTATTGACTCTATTGTTTTGAGTTGTTTGGGGGATTGGATGATTGAACTCTTTACGCTTTATTCATTGAACAAACAGTCAGGAGCCTCAGTAGCAGGTCGAAGGACCATACACAGCCACAACAGCCTGGCACCTCCTCCTCATGCTGGTCACCAGCCTGGTCACGCGTTGCTGTGGGATGGCATTCCATTCCTCAACCAGGATTCGTCACAGGTCAGCCAATGTGGTTGTGGGATCAGCTCGGGCGTGCTGTACGTGCTAGAGTGACCAACACAACCACGTTGGCTGACCTGCGACGAATCCTGGTTGAGGAATGGAATGCCATCCCACAGCAGCGCGTGCCCAGGCTGGTGACCAGCATGAGGAGGAGGTGCCAGGCTGTTGTGGCTGCGTATGGTTCTTCCACCCGCTACTGGGGCTCCTGACTGTTTGTTCAATGAATAAAGCGTAAAATTACCAATATGTCTCGGCACATTTCATTGGGACCCCACCCACATAATCAGCTGTGCTGCGCATCCCACAAATGCATGATCCTTACAAATGGGACATCATTGTAAAAGAAATGAACAGGCTTTCCTATGATATAAGATACAATGCTAATAATACAGTGACAACAGAGATATGATTGACCAAACAGAAATTACCAACTTTTTTTGAGGAGTTTATAATAGCCTTTGAAAAAACAAAAGTTTTTTTAATGTATTTTTTTAGTTTTGCCACTTAAATATTACTGGCAGTTAAATATTACTGACGTATGTACAGTACCCTCCACAATTATTGGCACCCCCTGCATTTATATATCTAGAACAAAGTAATAATTTTTAATATTTGTTCGCATATCCTTTGCATGCCATGACTTCCTGATGTCTGTGACCCAACAACATCAAAAGACTCTTGATATCTTATTTCCAGGTACTCTTACAAGCGATACTATAACGTCTCTGCATTTGAATGGATCTCTATGGGAATTGGGGGGTGGGACTAGATTTAGCTGTAAATTACACTGGAACAGTATGGAACACATAGTTGGCTAAATGTCTCTAAGTCACTGAGTGTCTGACGTATCAAACAAGCCTCAAACCATCACTTTGCTGCCAGAAATAGAGTAGATATGGATGGATAACTTGAAGGGTTTCTTCTCCTGACTTATTTTTCCATAGAGTTCAATAGCAAAATTTGTCAGGAGAAACAACCCTTAAAGTGATCAATTCATATCTACTGCATATCTGGCAGCAGAGTGGTGGTTTGAGGCTCGTTTGATACCTCATACCCTTGATGACTTACAGCCATTTTACCAACCATGCTGTTCCAGCATAATTTACAGCTAAATCTAGTCCCACCCCCCAATTCCCATAGAGATCCATTCAAATGCAGAGAAGTTATAGTATTGCTTGTAAGAGTACCAGAAAATAAGATATCAAGAGTCTTTTGATGTTGTTGGGTCACAGACATCATTCTATATACGTATATAAATGCAGGGGGTGCCAATAATTGTGGCACACGTGGCTTTGTTAAAAATAATAATTTCTTGATGAGGGATTTTTTTTTCCTCATAATACATTTACTTCAATTAAAGGTTGGATTTTTATCATTTTTTCAGTGTGACATTAAGCTAATTCAACAAACGGTGAATTTTTTACAACCCTTTTTACTCATCTTTACCAGGGGTGCCAATAATAGTGGAGGGCACTGTATATACATGTATATCATATGTATATTGTTTGCTTTTATCATATTTTAGTTAGTCTCCATCTTTTTAACAAAGTCTTAATTTATGATATTACACACAGGGATGGTAGACAATAACATTTACCATACACAGCACAATTTACAGCCAGTTTGTTCAGGATGTCCACCATGTGCTTCCCTTTTGTAATCGTGCTTAACAAGGAAGGATTCAAACAGTCCCCCACTGAACACTATTAGAGGATTCAGGAGTTGGAACTGCTTCAAGGCTGTGGCAAACCTGAAACAGAAAATATAACAGCAGAACTCAGGTTTAGTGTATTTTGTTGTCACAAATAAATAAAAGAGAAAAAACACTGCCAACATTAACTTCATAGTATCATTAAGCGACTTTAGGAACAAGTGTGTGACAATACTTTGTTAAATACACAGTACACAGAAAACAATGTTCAACATGTGCAGTTACACAAACTGCATGACCAAACTTCCACACTAGTTACTATGCGTCTGTACTGTAACACACACTTTACTAAAGTATTACACTGTTTATTTTACTATTTATTATGTGGAAATTATACAATTTCAGTGTTGTGTGCTTGTGTAGGCTTATTTAATTAATTTGTTTAATTCACTAATTTAATTTATTTCATTATCTACGGAGAAGCAAGGATTTAATCAGACCACGAATCAGGGAACCATAAAATAGGGCCAGATTAGAAAATATTTGCCAGGACATGAATTAATACCACATTTTTATTGCCATGGAATGTTTACTGACCTTGGAAAATCCAAAATTTGGTCTGAATGCCTGATGTAATTAAAGAGAAACATATATAGTGTTTTAAGTTGGAGAACGTTTTTGTGGGCACACATTAGATTATTGCAGTAGGGTTCTCCTGGATTGTGGTGAAAATATACTAGATACCAAAACAGACCAGTATCTCCACATCAGTTCTATTTCGTTCCTTAGACTATTAGGGTCGCCAATATGGATGGCCTTCTGGGGCCAGATGCATCGAGACTCTTATACCTGAATTTGTCATGGTACATGACCCCCGTGTAGTGACGTAATTCCTCCCATACAGGGGGGAGCGTCACTGCGGAAGTCCTCTTCAATTTTCTCGCCAATGCATATTGAGACGTGAGACTGTTAGTATCCTGTGTGAATCCCACATCGCCTTGAGATTTTGGTCGGGGCTAGTATTCCCTAAGGCGGCGATAAGCACTTGTAAACGACATCCGCAGGTAGCTTTGCTAGCCTAGACGGATATTTTTCTTGGATACTGCTGCGGTAGGCACATGGTGAGATATGGCGGCGCTTCGGTCATGCTCAAACAGACCTGTTCGCCTCTCAAGAGTCTACTCATTGCCCCCAGTGGTTCTCCCTGAATGAGTATTTGAGTCCCCTGGGGATCGACGCATTAGCGCACGAATGGCCTGCAGCGAGCCATTACCTTGTCACCCGGTTCCTGAAGGGTGTCTGGCGGCTGAGACCTGCGAGGTCACTGGTAGCTCCCACCTGGGATCTCCCCTTGGTGTTGAGAGCGCTCATGGTTCAGCCCTATGAGCCTCTCGAGACTATCAGCCTTAAGTGGCTTTCTTTTAAAACGGCGTATCTCCTAGCAATGGCATCAGCAAGACGCATTGGTGAGCTCTGCGCTCTCTCCGTCAGCGCAGGGTGTCTAAGGTGGAGACCGGCCGACTCAGGAGTCACGTTGCGGCCTAATCCATCGTTCCTGCCCAAAATCGTTCCGGCATTTCACATCAACCAGCTGATCAAGCTTGCGGCACTTTGCCCCCCGCCAAGTGAGGACCTGCGGGGACGGACACCTGATATGTCCAGTGCGTGCGCTGCGACGTTACGTTGAAGCTACCGCTTCCTTCAGATGTACAGGGCAACTCTTTGTCTGCTACGGCAAGACTAAAGGGACAGCGCTCTCGGCTCAAAGCCTCTCCCGGTGGGTAGTGAAGGCAATAGCCGCAGCCTATGAGGCTAGCCATAAACCCTCGCCTATTGATATCCAGGGCTGATCCACCAAAAGTATGGCTACCTCATAGGCAGCCCTGGAAGGCGTACCTCTTAAAGAAATTTGTGAAACGGTGACGTGGGCATCCCCCTGCACATTTACGAGGTTTTATCACGTCAATGTGGCGCCAGGCTCAACGGTTAGTGCAACCGCCTTACCTGAGGCCTTGGCATCCACGTAAGGATGATGGTCCCTCCTGACACTTTGCGTATAAGTCATCCATATTGACGACCCTAATGGTCTAAAGAAACTAAATACAATGAACGGTTACGGCTGCAACCATGTTCTATGAGTTCCGGATGACCATTAGGGATCATGGTCACTCGGGACCTTCTAAGCGTGAAAAAATTGTTCTGAGGACTTCCGCAGTGACGCTCCCACCTTTATAGGAGGAATTACGTCACTATGCGGGGCTCATGTACCACGACAAATTCTGGAATAAGAGTCTTGATGCATCTGGCCCCAGAAGGCCATCCATATTGACGACCCTAAAGGTCATCCGGAACTCATAGAACATGGTTACAGCCGTAACCGTTCGTTATTTGTTATGTTATCTAATTACACTTTTAATCTTTTAATTAGTGTTAATTCAATTTCCTGCTCCAGCTGAGAAAAAATATCTTATTCAGCGTTGAATATACAGTGCAGTCTGTAAGTATTTGGACACTGACACAATTTATGTTGTTTTGCCTCTGTACTCCAACACATTGGCTTTGAAATGGAACAGTGACTATGAGGTTAAAGTGCAGACTTTCAGCTTTAATTTGAGGGATTTTACATCCATATCAGGTGAACCGTGTACCAATTGTAGCCATTTTTGTCCCTTAAAATGGGGGGGGCTATGGGGCCATGTGTAAAAATGGCTACAATTGCTACACGGTTCCCCCAATACGGATGTAAAAACCCACAAATTAAAGCAGAAAGTCTGCACTTTAACCTCATAGTCACTGTTCCATTTCAAATCCAATGTGCTGGAGTACAGAGCCAAAACAACAAAAATTGTGTCACTGTCCAAATACTTTTGGACTGCACTGTAGACACCTGGGCCACACTCAATGAGCACAGCCGTTTCACAAACCATTGTGCAATTGAAACAGAGCTATTTTTAATGATGCACTTGCAGAAACTGAGAAGAGGTGCATGGTGGGAGAAAAAGTCAAAAGTTACAGAATTTACTGTTTTCTGAAGTTGAACCAAAAGACGTATCATTTCAATATTTTATTCTGCTATTTTATCAGTGGGCCTAGATAATCTTTTAGTGACATGTTGCATTTGGCTAACAAGGGCTCTGCTAAGCACTGTCAGTAGCTTACTGATACCCCCACAGTAAATTGGCCAGTGTTAAATCAACTCTTACAGAGTATATACGGTCCCTATTGGATATGTAGCTACTCTGTTACAGTTGAATTAAAACTGGACATTTTACAGTGTTGCTACAATAATTATAAACAATGATCCGTTTTTCGCCCACTGGATAGGAAACCACTAGTGATTGCCATTTAATTACAGGAGTGTGTCTTGGTAGCTATATTAAATGGTTATCATTGGTTTGCACCTTTGAGATGCTGCTTTGGGCTATTTTTATTATTATTTCCACAATCTTTGCAAGCTACTCAATAATATTTGTGAGGCTACTAAAGTCGCCTAAGCTAACGTTTTTCCACAGTTATAGCTAGCTACTTGTTATCATTAAAATATGCCTACATTAAAAATGTAGCTACTGTAATCATTACATCCATAAAAGGACAAAGCCTACTGAAATAAGTTAGCAAACCGTAGCCTATGCACAAGCCGAGTAGCCAATATTCTTTGGCTCGCCTAAATTCCAGTTTAAGCCAATGAAGATATCGCATGTGCAGTGTGGGGGAAAGGAACACGCCCAAAACGAACGCAGGCGCTAGCGGGCTAATTAACTAGCTGGTAGCTGACAAGCTAGCTATCTTAAAGTTGTGCTACCCACCTCAGGAATGTTGTCATTTTATTAATGAACATATCATTATCCTGTCTATGTGAGTCCAATTATTTAAATTAGTAAACGAGTTTAATGACACAACCTTAACGTTAGCTAGGTTTCGGGGAAATAGCCTACTTCCAGATTTATCCATACAGGCTATGTTTAGCTTATTATTATTTTATCATATTAAAAACTACCTCGCCGCACCTCCAACTGGATCTTCAGATCTCTCCTTTATCTCGTAAACGTCATTAAAATGCAGGAATAGTTAGAACAACTTCGGGTTCATCACAAGACTCCTTTGATTTCTTCTGACAATGTGATTCTGCTGCCATCTTTTAAATTTGAATAGGCTACTGCCAAGGATTTTTGCTTGAAGCCGTAGTTTCCTTGGAGATTGGAAGTCTCGTGACTCAGCGAGTTCTTGGAACTCTAGAAGACGCGTTCCAAAGGAACGGAATTCAATACAGCACCACTAACGTAATAATAATAGGGTATATGCATTATCCTACTGTTTATGACATAACTCCTGTTAAAATATGCTATTATGACAGAATTGCTTCAAAGATGAATGAACTTTTATTAGCAATGTTCAAATGACCTACATTTTAAAATATTCATACAATTTACACGTCATATATGCTGCAATGGCTTTATGTCATAATGTAGAAATTACTAACATGCATGCCATTTTACGATAAGAATTTTAATTTCTTATAATTGTTGGCGTTTGCAGTTTGGCTATTGGTCGTCCTTTCACATAAAAGGTCCGACTACTTCGCTCTCTTAAGCAAAGTCTTTCTTCCTTTATCAAGGAAAAAACAGCACCCACGCCACACTTTGCGACATTGTGCAATCTAACATTCTATTGGCACTATATTTCTAACAATCGAATCTCCGAAACAATATAATTGATGCTATTGAACATTTCATTGGGTAAACGTGTAACCTCTCGGGGGTCTGTTTCATGGGCCGTATTAGTATTCCTGTCCTATGAGTGTGCAGTGTTGCTAGCCACGTCAGACAGCCAGCTACCGAGCGTCTCCTACCAAGGTTAGATGTATTCTCAGAAGAAGACCTTGGAAACGAGATCGGGATTATCAATGGCAACCATTAATAGCTTTTGTTTCCTCGTTTGGCTATCTCTTTACATGTTCTGTCGGAATTAGTATTGTTTGTATTAGTGGCACAGGCGCTGTCTTTGTTGCTGTTTGGGGGGGGGTGCTGATGTGATGTTGCCGTAGAGGTGTTCGCAAAATCAAGAAAACCCTCGCCTGTTTGCAGTGCTTCATGGAAACTCGGAACTGCAAGAAACGGTCGCATCTGACTTCCTGTGAATCCGCCTCAGAGGTGTGCGAAACGGCGGTGTGCGAGGGGGACATTTCAGCCGGAGTCGGTCCACTGCTGAGGTGAAGGTGACTCGCCTAGCAGTCGAAGCTATGCGGAAAGGAGTCGCGAGCACTCATCCGGCACTCCTTGCGCGCTAAAGGTTGCCTGCGAAATTATCTGTTTCAGCAGTAGGATCCTGTCGGAGCCACTGGGTCGCTGTTTGTGCCTCTGCTTCGTCAGACACAGATAATAGCCTCCACGAGCTATCAAATAAAATAAAAAACGTAGTTAAAACGAAGACAAAAGGAGAATAAATAAATACAATTCCCCAACGGTTTAGGTTTTGTCAGTGGATGTGTATGCATGAGTTCTGCACCGAATGGGCGCAAGAACCGCCCCAGATCCGCCGGGAACATTTTTCAAATCGGCAAGCCCCCTTCAAGGGACCCGGAGCGCAGGGAGAGTACAGAGAGCAGCCGAAAAGCCCAGCGTGCCGTGGACGACTGCAGGATGGTAAGTAAAACTGGCGACGTGACGCGGGGGGTTTGTTATTTTCTCCGGGAATTGCTGGCATCTTCTCCCGCCCTTCCCTATTCAAATCACGTGCAGGTGTATTCTATTTAAAACCACAACAACCCTTCGACACATTATTGTGTGGGGTATAATAAAACGAAATGGTATTTAGACATAAAAATCTAATTAACCATGGAACATTGATGATTGATTTCTTTACATTCCATATACTGTCCATACCACCTATAGCTACTGCAGTTATGCGATGGGTAGCTAGGCTACTATTTAAGTAGCTGGTGTTCATACCGTGTCTAATTGCGTTTGGGGATATATGTATTCCGCTATAAATTGTGTTGCTGTAGTAGCATGCCTTGCGTGATGGACTAAGTCATCAG
The DNA here is from genome assembly GCA_029718625.1 of Synaphobranchus kaupii. NCBI lineage: Eukaryota > Metazoa > Chordata > Actinopteri > Anguilliformes > Synaphobranchidae > Synaphobranchus > Synaphobranchus kaupii. The sequence goes on from CM056376.1 coordinate 45,881,440, forward strand.
CTAATGTGACAGGTGCTGGCAGAAGCCTCTATGTGGTCTGCTGTCTCATGCAGCAGCAAGTCCTTTGGTGAATTAAAAACAATTGTTCACACAAAATCTTCTTTGAGCATTAGCCACAAGCTTTATCTGAAGTAAAACCTTAACATAATGGCTCTTTAAAAAAATATAATTATTTAAACATTATGCGCTCTCATACCATCAATTATTTCGAATGCACAGCACCATTAAATGAATCGGCTGGTAAAAAGGAGCACTGGATTTAATAATTTCTTCAGTCTCTATTCGTCTTGTCAGCCCATCTGTTTTGATCGTCTCTGCCATCCCTCTGTAAGGAAAAAAAAAAAGAAATATCGGCAAAAGGAGGAAATAAACGCGTTTCAAAATCTGCACCAGCGCGTTATTTTTCGACCTGTGCTGCCAACGTTTGAATTGTCCTTGAGTGTCAGAACTTATACTCTCGGTGTAAAGGCGACATAGACTAAGGCAACACGTTAACACATTATCATGACGTAAATAAGTATTTTTGTGGCTAACAAATGCTGTGTAGCTTCTGCAGCTTCATGTACTGCATTCTGTATCTCATGCATTATATACTCTACCAGGGAAAGGTCAACCACTTTTACATGTTTTTTGGGGGTAAAATCTGTGAAATCTTGTTTAAGTCATTATCTTTAAAAAAATATCTAATTGATATGAAAGTATCGCGGTAAAGCACAAGTTTTATATGTTTTTTATTTTATTTTAGATTGTCCAGGAGTTCAATACACTTGTGGCCCTGTATCGTGAGCTGGTCATATCTATTGGGGGAGATATCGGCTGATTGCCCTTCCCTACGAGCGGAAATGCACAAGACGCGAACCAAAGGCTGCGACATGGCTCGAGCCGCACATCAGAATCTCTCCGTAATTTCGGGGTAAGGAACCACGGCGCGCGCGCGTGTGTGTGTGTGTGTGTGTGTGCATGCGTGCGTGTGACTGTGTTGATATGTAATGTCGTGGTAAAGCACTGCAGCGCGGGGTGTGTGTGTTTCTTGGGTTATGAATGGGGGAGGGAGAGAGAGAGTGTGGGTGGCTGGATTTGGGGGGGGGGGGGGGGGGGGGGGGCTGGTGCGGGAATTAACCTACGCGGTTTTTGTTTGTACATCACTGAATCCTATGGGATATAGAATTTTAAATTATTTTCGCTGCATGTCAGCACTGAAATAACAGCCACCTCGACAAGTCTGACATGCAGGATAGCATTAACTATTGGAATACGTGGATTATCATGTTTTATTTTCCATGGACACCAATCCATTTGGGATATGAGCACTGGAAAAAAGACCATCTATACCGTTTCTTTTAATCGGAGCTGTTTTTCGTGCTGATATACTTTGGCGTATGTGCAAGTGGTGTTGCAAAATTAACAATCGTTCCCCTGGGTGCGTAGAGTAGGCCACGGCCACTGAGGGAGATGTAATTAAATTTTTCCGGTATAATTTTTAGAGGACCCATTTTCAACTCAACGCCTTTTGAACGAGCTGTGATTTCATCAACCCGACTTTGTTTGCACATGCTCTGATTAGTACGCAAATTGCGCTAGAAGGAAACGGTTTGAAAGGTAAAAGTTTGATGAATGGCATTTTCTGTGAGACTTTGTAATTTTTGTTTAATCTGATTGGAATATGTTCTAAATCCATGATTACATATTCTCACAAATATTCTGTATCTATCATAAGGCGCATGTGTGTGCAATGCCATGATTTCATATTATTATTATTATTGCTATTATTATTATTATTATTATTATTATTATTATTATTATTATTATTATTATTATTATATGTGTTGGAATGACACTGGAAACATTTTAATTTGGTGGACCAGTTTTTAAATGCACTAAGCATATTAATAACATTTGACCTGCACATTTTAACATGACAAGTAGCACCCTGAGTTCTGGAGCAGATCTCCCTTTGATATAATTCAGAGGACAAGCGCTGCCTTTGCAGCACAAAGCAAAGAGAAGGAGAGAGGGAGAACAGGAATGAAAGAGAAAGAAAGCAAGTGATATAGAACGGGGAGAGCAAGTGACAGAGAGAGAAGGAGAGAGAGCGAGAGTAAGTGCCAGAGAAAGAGAGAGAGAGAGAGTAAGTGATAGAGTGAGAGAAAGAGGTGTGAAATCTAAAATGATAATGGACGGTAAGAGTTAACGCTCATGAGATCATGGGGGATAGGTGGGTGGCTTCCTTGTGATATTGACCTGAAAACACTCAGCCTTAGCTAGTCCCAATTTGTCACGACAGAATTTCAGTGTTTGCATGGCTTGGACACAGGAGCCCAGTCTCACCACCAAAAATGTGTGCGCATGTGTGAATGAAAGAATAAAGAGAGAGGGGAAGACACAAAAAAGAAATCAGAATATGAAATTGAAAGCCAGAATGGGAGGACATGTGACAGGTTTGTGCACTGCACCACAGTCTAATGTAATTTTTTGTTGGAAATGTAACTTTGTAATAGTGTAATATTATACAAAACAAAATTTGAATCCTACTTTAATATGACCATTACTAGTCAGTACAGCAGTACTGTAACCGTGCTGGTCACATGACCCTCTGCTGGCACTTCCTGTTGGCGTGTTCCTCCTGCTTCTCCTGGCCTGTGATTGGATGGGGGAACAAACTGTGTGACCAATGACATAGCACACAGAAGCAGTGTGGGAGGAGAGACAGTTTACCTCCTAGTGGCTATCTGATCCCTTCCCTTTTCTCTCAGGGCAGATTTAATGCAGCACTCCTTTCCAGTACACTCCTCATGCTAATAGGCCAAAGCTAATCAAGGTTGGTGCCTGGTTAGCACCTTGAGGGGAGACCTCCAGGGAAAACCAGTTCATTTATTAGTATTCCTCTACCTTTATTTAACCAGGTAGGTCAACTGAAACTGAATTCTCATTTGCGGGTAATAAGGTGGGGGAATGACGGTAATAAGGTGGGGGAATGACGGTAATAAGGTGGGGGGAATGACAGATGAATGTGGGGGACAGTTGCGGTAATAAGGTGGGGGAATGACAGATGAATGTGGGGACAGAATGCAAAGGACAAATCAGAATCAGGGGTAAGATTAACCATATTTAACCCGTCTTTTTAAAAATTATTATTTTGGTAGAGATTTGATAAGGACACAGCCCTACTTAAAAAAATGCCGGGCCAGAATTCACTCTGGGCAAGTAAGAAGAACTAATACTCTATTTTAGCAATGGGGACACCGTGCTGTTGGAGGCTCTCTCTCTCAGTCGAGCTGCCTCATCATCACCCCAAGAGCTTATGGACTCTGCGACCCCCCCCCCCCCCTCGCCCCCCTGACACCCCACTGCATCACTGCATTCATGGCTTTCTTTGTTTTTGTACGTCATCACAACGTGTGGGAGAAATTCGTTATCCATTTGACCTTCTTGGCAAAGAGATAAAGGTTGAATAAAATAATAAACAACAAAGTTGGAACTTTCCCAAGGACCCAATACAGTGAGCGTTGCCTCATTTTAAAAAGGAGACAAAAATGTAATTGACAGTCCTCCCCCCGTTATACAGTGTGTGTGTGGATGGGGGGGGGGGGGGGGGGGGGGGGGGTTGTTTGGGTGCATCAGGTTTTTATTGATCAGTCTATGATGGCTGTGTGCCCAGTCCTGCCAAAAGTAGTCCCTGGGTTCCACTTTTAATACCTTATAATGATTATGCATGTCATGTCATTTAAAAAGAAAATCATAAATGCTACACTTAATTTAATTACACAACTGAGCATATACTGTATATGTACAGTATATATGGTAAGATAACTGATGTAAGCAGGGTGAGGTATATGTCCTTCTCCACTTCTCACACAGAGCAGTCTTTAGTCCTTTGCTGCCCCTGAAAAAACTGTAAAACTGTAGCTGCTGAAGATATTCTGGCAAATCAGAGTGTAGACAAACAGAAATTTACAGTTAAAATCAATTTTAGCCACAAGGTCTCAACAGTACTTTAAAAAAAAATTAATTAGCTACAAGCAGCTGGCCCTCAGCCTAGGGACTGTGTTCAAAGTGTAAAGTGTTTTAAAAGTTGATCAACACATTATTTTTAAACCAAATTGTTTTTTTGTTCCCATTTTCTGGTCCATCTCAAATATGCAAAGTCATCCATAAATTCAGGAGAGAGCAGATGACCCCTGCAATCTCTGCACTGAGGCTCTTTCTGCCAGTCCTGTGCCCCTCTTCACTGCGCCGTCCACCAGCTGAGCTACGCAGTCACTGTCGTCAGAGTGTGTCATTACAAGCACTTAGGCAGAGAGGGTCATGTTCGGACAGTGAGACCTAGTCCTTACCGCTGACCAAGACCCTCCCTTTCTGGGTCACGCCACGGCCAATCAGGGCCAGTGCTGTGGGGGCCATCGCCCACGAAATTTTAAGCAGGCATTACTATTATTCATTTCCTCTGCAGAATTATGAGTTGTGCACCTCCTGAAAATGACGGAACAAAGTTGTCTGAGAAAGCAAAATAAAGTAACACTGGAGATGCAAATGGGAGGTTTGACGGGAAGAAAGGGGGAGGGACTAGAGGGTGTACACACACAAACACACACGCAGAAAACATACGCACACGCAGAAGCGTACATGCAAACACACATGCATGAACACACGCACGCACACAAAAACACACACAGGTACATGCAAACGCTCGCACACCCTGGCTCCGCAGTCTCATCTTCGTGGTACGGAACGCTCTCCACACATCTTTCCCACCTCCCACGGCGGGGGCACCAGGACAAACATGGTGGAGTCAAAAACGCAAAGGCAAAAAATCTTGGAAAATGCACTGTCCGCCGCTTGTTTTTTTAACTCCTGCATTTCCTACTGCCGTCTTTTTCACCTTCCTCATATGATTATTATAATTTTTTTTTATTGACACAATATTTGTAATAAAAAATAACCATAATGGACAATCCACTGAAAACTTTTTCACTCCACAGAGCAGAGCTCAATGTAATGTCTGCCCGTCTCGTTTATAGGCTTTTCCCCAGCCTGTCAAAAAAGGCTGTATCAGCTACTGCAGAGAGAGACGCTGTCAGCCAATCCCGGTCTAGAGTCACACACCATAATCCAGCTTTATTCAGCTGCTTCCTGGGGGCCAGATTCCTTTTTCAAAAATGTTGCATATGGGCCAAAACATTTTCCACACACTATTTATAAATGTATGAACGAGACGCATTGTCCATCTGCGCTAACGCAGTGGACGGCTTATTAAAACATGCACAGCTATCGCTGATAATTCAGTGGCTCGTGGGAGGGGATGGTAAGACTGCAAGATGCAGTCCACTCCAGCCCCCCCCCCCCTCCCTCAATATGACACATTTTACTTCACCATTTCCCCTGTGCATCTCACAGACTTTGGGCGCTGTGTGTCTTATGCCTGGGCAGGAGCTATGCTAGGCACACTGCCAGGGCAAAGTCAGTCTTTTCCATGCCAGTGCTGTCCAACAAATGCCCCCCCCCCCCCCCCCAATTACTGTGTATGGATGTATGCTCTGCTTTGTCAGTGCTTTTATTTGTAATCAGTAGAAAATGTTTCTTTGGGGAAGTCTTGTATTTACTGGAATGGGAATTCAGTTTCACCTGATAAACGAAACCCCAGAGTAAGAATCTGAGTTTTGATTATTGTGGCTGAAAGGTTAAAGCTCACACAATGTGTCCCTGGAAACGGTAAAATGTTTCATCAGGTGGGTATAGTAGCTGAAAAAAGTTTTTAGTCGAGGCTAACAGTGGTTTTGCTCACTGTTAAATGTTTGGGTTGCATGACTAAAATGTGACCAAATCTAACAGATGTTTTAGTGCACAAGATTGTGACTGAGAACAAAAAAAATAGGTGGCAAAATGAATACCCCACAGAGACTGATGATGAGTAGGAGGGGTGTCTGTCACAAGGTGATGTCACAGTGATGTCATGACTTCTTTCTGCCCTTTGAGCCAGTATATGCACTGGTGTGGGAATGCTGTTAGCCAGGCCTGGCACTATTGCTCATTATAGCACTTCTGTTCTTCTACGTGGTAAGCAGCGGTGGAAATCCAGGGGACATAAAGTAAAAGTCCTCCCCAGTATTTTGCTCCAATCACCTGGATTTGCTATTTAACATAATTCTTCAACAAGGAGGTAGGACTAATTAGTAAAATCAGCTGGCTGAGTCTATGGGTGGAAGAAACACATGGCAGGACTTTTACTTTATGTGTCCTGGATTTCCACCAAGTCATTCCGGATATGAATGTCTGCTAAATCAATGTAAGGTAATGCCTCACCCCACCTGTAAAGACCCTTCACTAATCATGACAGTCCACTATTCATATTGTTTTTATTTATTTATTAAATTTTTTCTACTTTCATCTTACATACAGCAATATGAGATCTGCAGTAATGGAAATGGGCAAGATTGTCGCGTGAGGTTCGCTAACGACATAAGGAAGTTCCCTAGTTAAATCCGCTCCTCTCCATGTAGGCCAAAACTCATTACGGTTTGACTGAATACAGGAGATTGCCATTATGAAAGACAATGTTCCTGGGGATGTTAAAGTGAGATGTTCACCAGGGGTGTCTATTCTAAAACACTCAGGGGGGAAATAGGCTCCATTAGCGAATCAAGGCCATTTCTCATGCATTGGTTCTATTGCCATGTTTAATATGCCTAGAAATGACAGCCGGCGTTCAGATGGTGTGGGTTCCGTCCATGGTTCTGGTTCTGACTGTTTATATGTGCCGATGTGTCCCGTTTTTGAGGAATATGGAGAGAGAGAAATAGAGAGAGAGAATTCTGGTAATTCTGGAATTCCTTGACGGACGTGAATCTGCCGACCAGTGTTCAGGACATGCCGGTTCTGACCTGGTTCCGACCCAGCTGCTGTCTCCTCACCGAGTACGAAGAGACATCGTTTTTGCAGTTGCTTTTCCGTGTGACGAACGGCGCGGAACTCACACGTACGCTGGCTGCTCCTTGTGCAAGCTTTAATATCGCCTCTCTGCAAGTTTACCTCAGAAGATCCCTGTTCTCCCACGCTCTCTGTTTTGGATGGAATGAGATGGTGGGGGGGGGGGGGGGGGGGGGTGTTGAAAGCGTCTGAGATCGTCCCGTAGATGTCTGTCTCAACACTGCGTCGAAATTTTCAGGATTTTTTTTCATCGCTAGACATTTTTTTTCCAGAGGCTCGGCAGTGTCTGGCCAGATAAGGGAGGCCATTTTCTCCACCGAAGACCTTGGCGTGGACGTGGTTGCGGAGCAACCTTGCGGCGCGTCTACGCTCTGGCTGCGTCAGAGGAGGAGATGCAGTGCTTTTCCTTTTCTTTTCTCTGTTCTCCAACACGCTGGCTGACAGTAACACTTATTGAACACTGTGTCAGACTCATTAAAACAGCATCAGCCCACTCAGCCTTCTGGAAAACTCCGGAGCTTTCTCTGAGACAGAGTAGCAGAAGAGATGAATCAGAAACCTCAGCTCAATCAGCCAGTCCATCAATCAAATATGACGTGGCGTCACGCTCCTTGCAATTGGAATGTGGAGGGAGTGCTTTACAGATGACACTGTTTCCAGAGGGTATTTAAAAAGACAAAACGGGTGGCACCGCGGTGGTGCAGCGGGCTAAAGCGCAGACTTTGTCTGCGCGGTTGCGCCCAGAGGATCGGGGGCTCGATCCCCGGTCCTGCCAGATCCGAGCATGGCTGGTGCCCTGTGGGAGCAGCAATTGGCAGCTGCTCCCAGCTCTTAGAGAATCGCTGTGCACAAAACGGCCCTGGGCGAGTTGGAATCACGGTCAGGAGCTCGAGGAGTCACGCCCTGAAGACGACGTGGCGCCCTCCTTCCTACCACCGGCTGACAGGGTTGTGTAGTGGTGATTCTCTAGTGGTTGCTACACGGGGGGCATTGAATTAGAATAGGGGTTCAATTGGCTACCAAAATGTAATTAGAATAGGGGTTCAATTGGATACCAAAATGTAATTAGAATAGGGGTTCAATTGGATACCAAAATGGAAAAGCCCCACGTGAAAAACTGCCCAAATGGGAAAATTTATACAAATATTTTAAAACTATTTTAAAACTATAATTAATATTTAATATAATAATATTTTTATCCTATGACCCTTTACAAAACTGCACTCACAATTTATTATTATTATTATTATTATTATTATTTTTTACATTTTTTTGTACTTTTTTGTAAAATATTTTGGGTTGCAACCAGAGGTTGGGGGTACCTTTTAGTAAGACAAACAGACCTCCCCAATTGCCTCAGGACATTATTTAAATGGTAAAACCTGGAAAATAAGTACACACAGCCACTGCAGATGGGTTTGCGTGCAGACTGTGGTTCTAAGTGAAGGTTTTTGGTTCCCAGGCCGGAGGACGGTGAGATTCACCCAGAGATTTGCAGGCTCTTCATCCAGCTGCAGTGCTGCCTGGAGATGTACATCACTGAGATGCTGAAATCAGTCTGCCTACTGGGCTCCCTGCAGCTGCACAGGAAAGGTACTGCACAGCTAAACACAGCACAGCCCTGTATACTTCAAACACAGCATAGCCCTGCACTGCTTAAACACAGCACAGCCCTGCAGGGCTAAACACAGCCTTGCACAGCTTAAACACAGCACAGCCCTGCAGGGCTAAACACAGCTCGGCACAGCTTAAACACAGCACAGCCCTGCAGGGCTAAACACAGCCTGGCACAGCTTAAACACAGCACAGCCCTGCAGGGCTAAACACAGCTCGGCACAGCTTAAACACAGCACAGCCCTGCAGGGCTAAACACAGCTCGGCACAGCTTAAACACAGCACAGCCCTGCAGGGCTAAACACAGCCTGGCACAGCTTAAACACAGCACAGCCCTGCAGGGCTAAACACAGCTCGGCACAGCTTAAACACAGCACAGTCCTGCAGGGCTAAACACAGCCTGGCACAGCTTAAACAAAGCACAGCCCTGCAGGGCTAAACACAGCCTGGCACAGCTTAAACACAGCACAGCCCTGTAGGGCTAAACACAGCTCGGCACAGCTTAAACACAGCACAGCCCTGCAGGGCTAAACACAGCCTGGCACAGCTTAAACACAGCACAGCCCTGCAGGGCTAAACACAGCTCGGCACAGCTTAAACACAGCACAGCCCTGCATGGCTAAACACAGCTCGGCACAGCTTAAACACAGCACAGTCCTGCAGGGCTAAACACAGCCTTGCACAGCTTAAACACAGCACAGCCCTGCAGGGCTAAACACAGCCTGGCACAGCTTAAACACAGCACAGCCCTGCAGGGCTAAACACAGCTCGGCACAGTTTAAACACAGCACAGCCCTGCAGGGCTAAACACAGCTCGGCACAGCTTAAACACAGCACAGCCCTGCAGGGCTAAACACAGCTCGGCACAGCTTAAACACAGCACAGCCCTGCAGGGCTAAACACAGCTCGGCACAGCTTAAACACAGCACAGCCCTGCAGGGCTAAACACAGCTCGGCACAGTTTAAACACAGCACAGCCCTGCAGGGCTAAACACAGCTCGGCACAGCTGTTGAAATCAGTCTGCCTACTGGGCTCCCTGCAGCTGCACAGGAAAGGTACTGCACAGCTAAACACAGCACAGCCCTGTATACTTCAAACACAGCATAGCCCTGCACTGCTTAAACACAGCACAGCCCTGCAGGGCTAAACACAGCTCGGCACAGCTTAAACACAGTATAAGACCAGTCTCAGGCCTTGAGAGCTGCACAGGGAGGCACAAGGTCAGTGCCACACAGTGAAATGTCCAGTGTTATTTCAACTCTAACAGAGTACATAGGAATGCAATCGGACCACAATTTGTAAGAGTTGATTTAACACTGAACATTTCACATTGCTGTTGCTGCTTATGTAAAAGAGAGCAGCAGGTTTTCTCAGGACACCCTTCTGTTCATATCCATTTAAGAACAGATGGGGATCCAGGGAGACTATATTCACACACTCCAAGAGCACAATGTACAGCCATGCAGTCGCATATTTTAATGCATACTTCACTCCGAGGCAAAAATCCACAGTGGTGTTATGTGGTGTGGAACTCTGTCTGTTACTGCATTGGCACTGTCAGCTCACAGGTATTCACTGACCCCCTGCTCAGAGATACCCAGACTTCTTCCACTAAATATGTGTGATATAACCGTTTGGAATCTGGCTGTGTTTGCCTTGAACAGCTTGGTATCATGCGATATACTGTATATACGCTGTAATTCTCCACAAATAAAGAACATTTATTCTTGTGAGGTTGCCTCTTGTTTGTGTGCTTAGCTTGGTGCACTATGATGATGTAACAGAGTTCCGAAGGGCCAACCCCCTTGAAGGTACACTGCGGCACTGAAAGCCGCAGATTCTGTAAGTTAACCAGATGGTCTTATCCTTCTTAGACCTGGCAATTAATTTGTGTCCACAGCTAGAGATCTCATTGAGCTGCTAATTAGTAGAAACAGGTGTGCCAAAATAGGGTTGAGATGAAAACCTACAGGACGGTAGATCTCCAGGAACAGGGATGGGGACCACTGCTATAGGGGAACTGTGGTTCTGTGATTCCAAATGTGAGGCTCAAAAAAGCAACAACCAATCACTAAGAAAAAGAAGGTCAGACGGAGATGAGCTGGCTCTCTGCTCGATGTGGTTGGGTGATGATTGTATCCCCTGGTGAAGTTTGCCTTTAAATTTGCAGGGAAGGACTTGAACCCGGCTTTGAGGATGGACTGCAAGGTGGACGAGAGTTCAGACATTCCCATCCTGGAGGATACTTCGTCCTCACCTGTGGAGTCCCTGCAGCACGGCTGGCTTGTTTCTACCGACATCGAGAACACTGAAAGGTACGCTACACCAAGGTGTGTGTGTGTGTGTGTTCTGTGTGCGTGCGTTTGTGTGTGTGTGTGTGTGTGTGAGCTTCATGTTATTGTAAGTGTGTATGTATGTGGAAATACTGCGAATGAATCTCTGTACGTTTTTATATATAGTGTGTATATATATGCAAATATACATATACAGATCCTTTCCAAAAAATTAGAATATCATGGAAAAGTTTTTTTTTTTCCATAATTCCATCCAAAAAGTGAAACTTTCATAGATTATAGATGCATTACACACAAAGTGAAATATTTCTAGCCTTTATTTGTTTCATTTTTCATAATTTTGGCTTACAGCTCCAGAAAACCCCCAAAACAGTATTTCAAGAAATTAGAATAGTGTGTCGAAAATCAGCATTTACTTCAGTTATTTCAGAGAATGAATGTTTTAGACTGAGTGTCACACTATCATCTAATTTACTCAAAACACCTGCAAAGTTTATCTCAGTTTGGTTCAGTATAGGGAAGACTGCAGACTTGACAATTGGCCAGAAGACCATCATTGACACCCTCCAGAAGATGGGTAAGCCACAAAAGGTCATCGCTAAGGAGGCTGGCTGTTCACAGAGTGCAGTGTCCAAGCATATCAATAGAAAGTTTAGTGGAAGGGAAAAATGTGGCAGGAGAAGGTGCACAAGCAAAAGAGATGACCGTAGGCTTCAGCGGATTGTCAAGCAAAGACGATTCCAAAATTTGGTGGAGATGCAGAGGGAGTGGACTGAGGCTGGAGTCAGTGCTTCAAAAACCACCACGTACAGACGTATCCGGGACATGGGCTACAACTGTCGGATTCCTCGAGTCAAGCCACTCCACTCATTCTCTGAAATAACTGAAGTAAATGCTGATTTTCGACACACTATTCTAATTTCTTGAAATACTGTTTTGGGAGTTTTCTGGAGCTGTAAACCAAAATTATGAAAAATGAAACAAATAAAGGCTAGAAATATTTCACTTTGTGTGTAATGAATCTATAATCTATGAAAGTTTCACTTTTTGAATGGAATTATGGAAAAAAAAAAAACTTTTCCATGATATTCTAACTTTTTGGAAAGGATCTGTATATGTGTTAATATACGTATGTGTGAATGAGCAAGTGGCTGTGTGTGCGGGGTGCATGTTTGCATGTGTGTAACCGAATAAATAAATACACAGAAAATATGCATAAAATAATATTTGGATGGGAAATCTTAGAAAATAATCCAGTTGAACATTTACAACAACAAAAAAACGCCACACATTTGTTGATATAGCTGTGGCAGTGGGCATCTCTTAGGCAGACAAAACTTGTCTTTAGGTTTCCAGAATGAGGTTTGGCTGTGAGCTCATGCCAAAACTCACAGTGCTCTCTCTCTCTCCACAGTCAGGGAATTTGGAGATAAGATGGAAGGATCTTTCATATTTTCCTCCATGCTGATTTGTGTGTGTAAATTCCTTTGTGTCCCTTCAGGGACATGAGAGACATGAAGAACCTTCTTAGCAAACTCAGGGAGACTATGCCTTTACCACTGAAGAACCAAGGTTTGTGGGGACATGTGTGTATGTGTTAGTGCCTGATTGTGCGTGCCTTTACCACTGAAGAACCAAGGTTTGTGGGGACATGTGTGTATGTGTTAGTGCCTGATTGTGCGTGCCTTTACCACTGAAGAACCAAGGTTTGTGGGGACATGTGTGTATGTGTTAGTGCCTGATTGTGCGTGCCTTTACCACTGAAGAACCAAGGTATGTGGGGACATGTGTGTATGTGTTAGTGCCTGATTGTGCGTGCCTTTACCACTGAAGAACCAAGATTTGTGGGGACATGTGTGTATGTGTTAGTGCCTGATTGTGCATGCCTTTACCACTGAAGAACCAAGGTTTGTGGGGACATGTGTGTATGTGTTAGTGCCTGATTGTGCGTGCCTTTACCACTGAAGAACCAAGGTTTGTGGGGACATGTGTGTATGTGTTAGTGCCTGATTGTGCATGCCTTTACCACTGAAGAACCAAGGTTTGTGGGGACGTGTGTATGTGTTAGTGCCTGATTGTGCGTGCCTTTACCACTGAATAACCAAGGTTTGTGGGGACATGTGTGTATGTGTTAGTGCCTGATTGTGCATGCCTTTACCACTGAAGAACCAAGGTTTGTGGGGACATGTGTGTATGTGTTAGTGCCTGATTGTGCGTGCCTTTACCACTGAAGAACCAAGGTATGTGGGGACATGTGTGTATGTGTTAGTGCCTGATTGTGCGTGCCTTTACCACTGAAGAACCAAGGTATGTGGGGACATGTGTATAAGTGTTAATGTCTGATTGTGCATGCCTTTATCACTGAGGAACCAAGGTTTGAGGGCATGTGTGTGTTAGTGCTAGATTGTGCATGCCTTTACTACTGAAGAACCAAGGTATGTGGAGACGTGTGTATGCGTTCATGCCTGATCAAGATTTTGTGGTGACACAAGTCTGTATATGTTTATGTACTGAATAACCAAGGTATATGGGGACATGTGTGTGTTTGTGTTGTGTGTGTGTATGCATGTGGTGTGTCTGCTTTATGTATATGCAGGTATGAATGTATGCATACCTATGTGTCTGTGTATATAAAAACCTGTATGTGTGTGCATGCATGCATGCATGTGTGTGTGTGTGTGTGTGTGTGTGTGTGTGTGTGCATGTAACCCTATGCCATATCTCCTATACACAGATGACAGCAGCCTGCTGAATCTCACTCCCTACCCACTGGTGCGACAGAGGAAGAGGCGTTTCTATGGGCTCTGCTGCCTGGTGTCCAGCTAAGAGCCTGCCCCCAACTCCGTCCCCACCCCGCTACCAGCCCCGGGGGAAACAGCACTTCGGACACTGCGTCAGTCAACATTACCCATAATCCCTGAACACTGGTGTCTCCCGCCACCATTATGAAAAAATTATATCTGTCAATACACGGTAAAATATCAAACATAAGGGAAAAATGTTTTAATACATGCCAGTATTACTCACTAAATATAATTGATGATATAGTATAAATCAGTTTTTGCCAAGTGTACATGCAAAAATGATCTGCATATATTAGAATATATAACATTTGAGAGTGTAATTTTAAAATGTTTTACAGTATGTCTGGAATTCCATTTATGAAAGTGGCATTAATTGATACGGCTTACTTTCAATATATGCAGTGCATTATGCAGTACAAAAAATCTTAAAAGTTTAAATGTATATTTTAACGTGTGTTAACATGATATTTCTTTTTTTGTAAGGGCAACCTGTTACTGCCATTTCCGATATAGTTCTTTTTTTGTTGAAAAGGCTGCCCGTTTTCTAATTTTATTTTGTGATATGAAAATAATTCTTTTAAGAAAAAAACAATAAATAAAAGTAACAAAATCAATAGTCACAAACGTATATATATTTTACTCTAATTTTGATTATCAAGATGCTTTATAACAATTTTTTCCATTTTTGTAATTGGGGCAAAAAATATTGCTCGTTTGGCTGCAGGCAATGCAACCTCACAAAAAAACTAAAAAGAGTGTCTTTGATTTCTTCCCTGGTGGCTGCTGGGAATGACTGTGATTGTTTTTTAATCGTCCCATACTCTCCGTCAATTACCCATGCGCTTCAGTCCAAATCGATATCCTTTAACAACGCTTGGGCCCACCGGAGGACATAGATTACCTTTGTTGTGGTACACCTGTTATCTATAGATGCACTTGAAAAACAGAGCTTGGAGTGAGTTCTCTTTTCAGCAGTATTAATCGACCAATCAAACAGCTCGTTTGGAAGCCCTGCACTAGATTCTTTTAAGTTTGTTCCTATTTTGATGCTGTTAGGTTTTTTTTCTTATTCTTTTTTTTCTGTGGTTATATTTAGACATTATTTAGTCTTCCATGCACCGAAAAACCTGTACCCAATTTACTTTTCCATTTCAAGGAATATACAATATTATAGAAAATATACAATCAAAATATTATCAAAAATATTAGATCGGTATTTATAAAATGACACAACTTAAGGCGTGACCATCAGAATTATTTTCCGAAAGGTGGCTTTCATTGCAGTCTTGAATGATATCAGTCGGTGACTTAAATATTCTGGCCTTTTATGACCAGATGCAAAGGGCACAGCATGGTTCCTGCTTATTAAATATAGTATTCAATGTTTAGGGCATGCTGGGTACTGTAGTTCAAGCTGACTAAAATTATAGACCATTTTACATTGTTAATAAACTTTTTTATTTAAACAAACCACTCTGCCTCTTGAAATTTATTTAGCAGTTTTTAGAGGAAGGGGGTCTTCAGAAAATCTTATTAATTGAACTAATTTAGAACTTAACATTTCATGATACCGCAGTAATCCTTCCTGTCCAGTAGGACAGTGCCATTGGGAAGTATAACTTTGACAGGCTGGCAGAAACAGGATGATAACCCCAGGAGATGCAATGGTAACAAAATTTTCCTTTGAAATGATGCAGCAAAATAATTCAATTTTAATTAGGAGCTGTGCTATGCAGGTTAGTTCAAGATGTTCATATAAGATGTGTTATCAGGTTTTAACTATCAGGGTTAATAAAAAAAGGTCCATGACTTATTAATGCCAAAGCAAACCAGCCATGTGTGGAAACGTTACATCCTCCCAACCATGACCGAATGGGCGTGTTCTGCAGTGGTTTTGCACAAAAAAGCAGCCACCGCGCGTAGCTGCTTTGCCCGCTAAAAACACAAGGTGAAAAGTTGGGTGAAGTACTTGTTAATGACGTCAAATGCCAATGAGTGGTTCCAGATGAGCCATGCTGGTTTTGGGATCTTTTGATTAGGGCACCTGTTTATATGTATTTTTGTACAGTCTATGGTTTATACTCGATTCCAGCAGTGAGCTCCTCCCTCACACACCACGTGATGCGGGACAGCCCGACATGTTCAAAACGAGTCCACCCCATGTAAATCATGTCACTCACAAGCAAGCAATTCTGGCCAATGAGAAAACAGCCTGCTCGACAGCCAATCACAGACTCTCTTACTTCTCATGAAGTCATTTAAGGGCAAGGGCACTCACTCCTCTATTTATGGATCATACCGCAATATTTACTTCACATATTGTACACTAGATGGTGCTGTTGCTCACTCCTGCAAAATCATTTTTATCATGGCTAAAAGCTAAAGCCAAATTGTTTGTTCCATCAATATAAAGTGCTTACAAAGATAAACCATGAATTGTATGACTTTTTGTAGGCATACTTGGACTCTCTGCATGCATTTCAGCATAGAGTATTTGTTTACGTGGCTCAAACCAAAATCAATCAATCATGACATCTCATACTGATACCAGTCGATCGCTCTGAATGATGATAGGGCCCAGTGCAGTTAGCCAGCTACAAGGGATAGGGCCCAGTGCAGTTAGCCAGCTACAAGGGATAGGGCCCAGTGCAGGTAGCCAGCTACAAGGGATAGGGTCCAGGGCAGTTAGCCAGCTATGAGGGATAGGGCCCAGTGCAGTTAGCCAGCTACAAGGGATAGGGTCCAGGGCAGTTAGCCAGCTACAAGGGATAGGGTCCAGGGCAGTTAGCCAGCTACAAGGGATAGGGTCCAGGGCAGTTAGCCAGCTACAAGGGATAGGGTCCAGGGCAGTTAGCCAGCTATGAGGAAAAGGACCCTGGGCAGTTAGAAATGTCAGCCTATACTGATATGAAGGAAGGGATACTGGCACTTGCTGTATTTTTTGACAGCCATTTAACATTTTTTAACAACATCTGGTTTTACATCTTTAATATTGTGTAGCTTCATAAGGCCTTTATATAACATGCAAAACATAACCCTACATGGCATAACCACTTTAGAGAACGGGCACAGGCAGTGCTGTAAAAGCCTTATGACAATAATTAGGCAATTATTGGATTTACTGCATAACAAGGGCTATAGGCTATCATACGTAAGCTCTACTGTTGTTCATTGATGCTTAATAAAATATTAAGGTCATTGTTATTACAGTCTCAGATATGACTTACAGAATTATTTACTTAAATATTTGTCTTAAGTGATCAATCGACACATTAAACCCATTTTCATTGCTTGGTTTTCATAGGAACAGTACAGGCACATGCAGAAGGGGGTTATGGGTGCCTGACCACCATTTTACCAAGTGTGGATGTGCTCATTTGATTTGATTAATAAAATAATATCTGTATCATTATTGTTGCTGTCAATCATTTTAATTCATTCATTTTGGTATATTCTGTACAATAACTGGGTACAACAAAGTTTTTTTTAGGTTGGTTTGTTCTCACTTTGAGCACCTGCCCCTCAAAAGGTCTCTCCACGTCCCTGGAACCAGTATTAAAGAGTGTTCAGTCAGAAATTCACAATCTCAACCTTCAGCCGAACAGAGAATTTTTCTTAGTTTTGCATTTGTTACATTTTTTCCCCACCACATGAGGGCGCTGTAACCTTCTGAGTGAACCGCACAGCCATCCGCTCATCACACACGTGAACCTCACAGCCACCCGCTCTTCAAACACAAATGAACCGTACAGCTATCCGATCCTCACACACATGAACCGCATAGCTATCCGATCCTCACACACACATGAACCGCACAGCTATCCGCTCCTCACACACATGAACCGCACAGCTATCCGTTCCTCACACACATGAACCGCACAGCTATCCGATCCTCACACACATGAACCGCATAGCTATCCGATCCTCACACACACATGAACCGCACAGCTATCCGCTCCTCACACACATGAACCGCACAGCTATCCGTTCCTCACACACATGAACCGCACAGCTATCCGATCCTCACACACATGAACCGCATAGCTATCCGATCCTCACACACATGAACCGCACAGCTATCCGATCCTCACACACATGAACCGCATAGCTATCCGATCCTCACACACACATGAACCGCACAGCTATCCGCTCCTCACACACATGAACCGCACAGCTATCCGTTCCTCACACACATGAACCGCACAGCTATCCGATCCTCACACACGTGAACCTCACAGCCACCCGCTCTTCAAACACACATGAACCGCACAGCTAACCGCTCTTCACACACACATGAACCGCACATCCGCTCTACACACACAAACCGCACAGCTAACCGCTCCTCACATACACAAATGAACCGCACAGCCATCCGCATCAATCTTGATCTTAATCAAAAAAATGTTTTTATCCACTTCAAGTTTTTGGCCGTGCATTTTTGAAAATTTTTGTGTGTGTAGACATCCGGCAGAATTTCATTACCACTGCCTGTAAATCCCCTGTCAGGTACAGCAGGTTGACGTCAGATGAACACCGTCCCTAATATAATTACCGCACGTGCCCACCCAATCAAATCCGCCGTTGCTGCAATTCGTCAATCATATTGTTCTTGACTGCCTGCCTAATTTCGTTAATCATCCAGACTCAGGCATACACTTTGGGGGACAGAAAGTGCTATTGACAGAAGCTAGCTGCTCTCCCTGAGAAATGGAACATGCATCTGAACTGGAAAATATCTGGATATTTTTGATAATGATGCATTGAAGTAAATCAATTAATGGAATTAGTGAAAAGTATTTGCCCATATGTTGTGAAGTATACTATCTTGATAATATAGCCTATTGTCTTATTTCCATATTTTCAGTATATTCAATTTCCGTAAGGGCTCTATGAGCCCAGATATTAAGAGGGTCCATTTTGTACTATTTATTACTGAAAATAATATTTGATTGTTCCCTCATGTGAGAGGGACATCTCATTTCCATGTCTCTAGACAGTCTGTCTCCAATACGATTGCTCAAGCTGCGCATTGACCAGAACAGTCTGTACCAAAACTTTGAAAGATATATTTGACTATGTTTTTCATGACAGAGTGTGTATCTTTAAAACAACAACAGCAACAAAAATTGTTAGGGCCAGCTTACATAATTAGTCAGACTGTGGGAGGGTAATCATACACGTGTCAAGAAACTGTCAAATATAAGTCTGTGATTAAATTATAAATGAATCAGGGAACAACAACCAAGGATAAACAATCTTAAAAGGCAATGTCCAAGCAATGCAATCCAAGGAATGCTTGATAAAATTGTATAAAATTTATTTTATAATATTTAAGTTGAAGAAATTGCTGTAAATATCAACAAGAAAAAAAGAAAATATTACATTGTTTGTTGTTGTGGGGGGGCAGAAATCAGATGGCAGCAGAAACAAGCAGTGGTAAAGAACTATGGTAACAATATAAAAAGTCCCACGTGAATATTTGTTTGCTTTGTACTGAAATGAAAAGCAACTGTTTATATTATAATCAAGCCGGTGATAAAAAAAAATATGGCATGCATCTAAATGCTTCTATGGCAAGATCCCAAAGAAAACCTCCATTTTAAAAGAAAGAGTATGTTTGCTGCCTTATATCTGACAGGGTGCCACACTGATTACAGACACTTTTTCCCCCCTGCATCTTCTGAGTCCTGTCTCGCATTCTGACATCGTCCCGGCAACGGTGCTCTCTCCGGATTGGACGCACAGGACGGCCCCGGGTTCCGTGCATTCCACCAGTTCCTTGCAGCGGCATCTATTTGTTTCCGCTGAAACCCAGAGAAGCAGAGTCTCTCATACTGTAGCTGACCCTGGTCTGGAGGGTCAAGATGCCTGCAGGGCTATTCAACTGTTGATCTGTGGCACCAGTGCCTGCAGGGCTATTCAACTGTAGATCTGTGGCAGCAGCGCATCCATGCCTTCTCAAATCTAAACCTGGAGGTCCTCCATGCCTGGAGGACTACTTCTAACTGGTCCTGGAGGGCAGCAGTATCAACATTCATCATTCAATATGTTCATTCAATATCAACATACAAGTTGTTTCAGTACAGACTAATTGAACACAAGTTGTTTTCTTGGTGCCTGGGGTTCGCTGAGTCTGAAATACCTACCGTCGCACGTCTCCCCCAGCTGGCACTTGGAGCAAGGCGCAGCTTCACGGCTCGGCCACTGGCAGGCGCTGTTCTCAGCCAGGACGTAGCGCTGACCCAGGCAAATGAGGGCTTGCATCTTACACAAGCTCAGTGTGTGCGTCCGGCCTTTCTCCTCATTAGTGGCACATATGTCCAGAGACAAGCTGACAAACACAACCAACAAAAGCTTATTATTACTATCATTATTATTATGCTGAATACATCCAGAGACAAGCTGAAAAATACAACTAAACAAAGCTTATTATTATTATTACGCTGCATACTTCTTTGACCTCAAATAACTGAGTTCTTATGCCAAATGCTTACCAAATGTGCTAGGTGTGTTTGGAGGATTGGCCACCTGGTGGTGCTATAGTGCACATGAAAAAATGTTGATATTTTAAAAACCTAGCCCCCGTACCCCATTTAACATATTTACACTCACATACCTCCAAGCCGCAAGTACTGGCTCAATCAAAACACATGGTGTCACAATAAAAACTCACAAAAAATCACTTAAAAAAAATCTTCATTCCATTACCTGCGGTGCGTGGACCCCTAATTATTATTATTATTATTATTATTATTAATATATCTTTGTATCCACTGTCAGATTTGACCTGTGTCAGAATTTACCTGCATTCATAAGGTAGTTTGCAGACACAACGCCCTTTCACTGGCTTCTCCCATGGCTCACATCCTGCAGCTGCTCTCTCTGGGATTTTTGTTGGTACTGGAATATCATTAGATAAATTATGACCAAAGTCTGATTTCAAATAATAGGGAATTTTCTACATAGCAATAATAAAAAAAACATCTGAATTACTTCTGTTCCAGACATTTTTTTAAAACCTTTACACAGTTTAATTCCAATTGAAAATGGGGCTTGGTAAGTGCACTGAACTGATCATCAATTAGCAGTAGTGTCCATACGCAAACATAAAAATGATAAAATTATTATGAAGTCTGGTAACACTTTACATTAAGTTGCACCTATACCTGTGTAGTTAAATTGTCACTAATTTGGTAAAAAAAAAGAGGTTATTACTGAGTAACTTCAATGTAGGTAACATGGAACAGCAGTTAGTGGTATTCTTAATTACACATGTGAACCAAGGCCAGCCCTGTTACATCTCTCCTGTACAAATGAAATCATTCCATATCATAAAAAGACATTGTGAAATTAACAAGCAAGGTTTATTTGTTGTGTATCATGAAGATGTGGCCTATGAGTGTAATTAAGAATACCGCTCACTGTTGTTCCATGTTACCTACATTGGAGTTACTCGGTCAGAACCTGTTTTTACCAAATTAGTTACAATTTAACTACACAGGCATTTGTGCAACTTAATGTGTTACCTAAAGCTTTTATGGAATTGTGTCAATCAAAGAAACAACAGCAATACTTTAGTATCACTGATACTAAAGCTAATTGATTGCTTTATTGATTGAGTAACTGATTCATATTTTGGTTGTTTTGTGATCAATTGATTGATTATTACCAACTGATTGACCAATTGATAGATTGATTGCTTGCTTGATCGATTGGTCGTTCGCTTGATTGATTGATTGTATGGTAACTTACACAAGCTGCATTGGATGCTCTCTGGCTGGGGGGACCAGTTTAGACTGGAATCACACTGGATCTCAGATGCCCCCTCTTGCACCATTCCTGATGGGCAGGACATTGTGATTGTCTCTCCAATCTGATAGGTCAGCTTCCAGGGGGACCCCGTGACATTGTGAGGGAGGGGCGGGGCCCTGCATACGGTGCCTGGAAACATCAGTGTGGGACACTATGTAATTATAAAAACATATTGTTTACTTTTACACAAAAGATGCATTGCTTGTGATAAAAATACAGGTAATGTTTCTGCTTCAAAGTTAAATATATTTTTACAATTCTCTAATATACAATTTAAACTACAAGCAAAATGTTTGTCTTCATACAGCAAATGCTTACAGCTGTCAAATTAACTTTTCAAATGAGCTGAACAGCAGTGCAATTTTCCTCCCACTCAATCACACCCTCAAGTGACAAATGGTAGAGCAGCGGTTCTCGAACCTCTCCTCGGGTACCCTCAGCCAGACCCAGGGCTGTGTCCGAAATCGCTCACTCATTTACTCCCTCCCTATACACTACTTAGGGAATCTACATAGAGCACTAGATAGGGATTGACTGGTGAAAGGAGGAGACGATTTCAGACACTACTGTTTCTGAGCAGGTTACTTAGCAACGCGCGACGCTTGCGTGACAGCGGTCACCGGCTTGGTGAGAAAGCATGCAAGAAGCGGTAAAAAACTGTTCTTTTTTATTTTGAATAAGGGTTTTGTTTGTCTCGTTGTAGGTAGATAGGTAAGTTAGGTAGCTAGCTAGCTAATTAAGTTGCATTTTCCATTAAACATAGTAATAATTGTTAAATAAATAAAAAAAGTTAACACTTTGTAATATATATAATCTACCGCGTTTATTTATATTTCGCTTATAAAGCCGACTAAACTGATTTAAATATAGGCTACAAGATGAAACTTGCATTTATATTTACATTTGTAGACTAGCACAGGCTCAGCCGTCGCTATCTTGACAAAAGAAATGTCTCCGGTAATGTCGTGTACATTGTTTGTACCCTACATTTTGTGGTGCATTGTGGGGGATATTGAGTGCACTATATAGGGTGTCAAATTTGACATTTTGAATTCGGACACTCTACAAAATGGCCGATACCCTAAATAGTGCACTATATAGTGAATAGGGGGGGTTTTCGGACACAGCACATGTATTTTATCAGTTCCACCTCAAGCACACCTGATGCAACTAATCAAGGGCTTGATTAGTTGTTTCAGGTGTGCTTGAGGTGGAACACAATGTGTTCGAATCAGCACCCTTCCATACTATTAGGTAGGCTGAGAAATGCAACATCATCCATGCATGTTTTTCAAGAGTTTAAGTGCTTAAAGTGATACTGCTGTCAAAAACCGACTTTTCGCATTGAAAACCGATGTTTTGGGTTAGACTATGATCATACACAAGTTTTTGTCCGAAAATCTCATATTGCGTCGAAGTGGGTGTCGTCTGAGTTTCTGTGGCGGCTTACCATGTGCTGCATTTCCGGGGATTCGTGACGTCCCAAAATCCTTAGCATAAAAATAGGTGGAGTCTCGGCTAGTAAAGTGAGCAGAGAGCTCCGTGGCAGAGAGCAGGAACGAGGCTGTGTCAGTTCACCAAGACACACCCTTTCACTCATTGACTGTATGAATATTCATAATATCACCTTGTGGCATCATCGTCATATAACCACACCTACCCAAGGCTCCAAGTTCAAATTGAAGCTGTAAAAAAGGGCTTAGAAAAGCGATTACAGTATCACTTTAAAAAGAAATGTCCTAAAAGATGAGGACAAAGTGTCATCATGTTAGCTGAATATTAACCTTCATATTTTTTAAATTACAGTGACAAGGTTTCCATACCCTCAGCTTATTAAAACCCAGCTTATTTCACCTGTTATTCCATAACTGAACAAAAGATTTTAAAGAGAACTAAGGGTCTAATTAGAAACGAAATTTGCAGCACGTTACACAATTAATTTACAATTAATTTTAATTCCATTATCTGCATGTGCGCTTTACGGGAGCAGGTCTGTTTCCCCTGCTGTAAATCGCACTTTTCACGGTCTTCCTGGGAAAGTGGATCGTATTACGCTACCAGTAAAACAGGTTGGTCACATTTCCATAAGCAGGACATTATAAAAAAAGGGAAAATATGCTGAACCTATGGGTTGCCAACCTGACATATTTAGTGTATTTAGTGTCATCATTAAGGCAAAATAATGTTATTTATGTTATTAATCAAAATTAGAACGCAGGTAGCCTAATGAACTTCGGATGAAGCTTGAACATGAGTTCATTGCATAATCAAACGAAATTCGTTAAACAAGCAGGCTAATTTGGCGTTTTCTAAGGTGAGACGGAAGCAATTGGTCGCTTATTCTCAGCTGTTGCAGGTGCTTTTAACGAAATTTAACCGCATATATTTTGTAAACAGCACTGTCAGGAATTATCGGGAACTCATAATGGTTAGCCCGAATAATATTGATCATAGGCTACTATTGATCCATATAGCCTATTCCTTGATCGCACTAAACACGCACGAGCATGTCTGTTTCGCCATCATAAGCAATCCACCAAGGTGGAAAAGCAGGCTTTTAAAGGGAATGGAATATGACATTTTGATTGGTTTATTGCATGTCACGCCCAAGACACCTATAATTAATGAAGAGACTGGGTTCAGCCCAGTTGCACCTTGCGCCGTGCTTAGCGCCCAAAAAACACGCCGCTAAAATAGCAAAAGTGGACTTGGACACGCCCTAAATGGACTTAGCGCCATGCGCTTAGACCAAGCGCCAAGATCGCCAAGATAGGGCCCATTATGTCCAAAATTCTGAACTATCCCTTTAAGACTTTACTTTAAAACATTTTTACAAACATTTCGGTATTAACTGATGTTTGCGTTCTGAGCTTCTGTGATATCAAAGAAAAAATCCCAAGAAAGAAAACATTGGTGAATGCCAGAATGTTCATAAAAACGTTTTAAAGCAAGTCTTAAGAATAAATTTGCTCGCAGAATGGTTGGTGAATGAGGCTCATTGTTAGTTAGTATTATGAACTTTTTTGATACTGTAATTTTTTTAATGCCTTGTTGAGCTTCTTGAATATGCAGAGCCAATTCCATTAAAGGCCTCTGATCTATCTTTGTTACTCAACTGTCTACAAACCTGGTCCTGGAGACCCTGTAGAACACCAGGAGACCCTGCAAACATCCAGAACCAGGGTTGCAGACCCCAACAGACCATGGGCCTGTCAGAAACAGGGCTGCAGACCCATGATCTAACTCTAATAACAGCAAGGATATTTGGCCATTTTCTCTCTATTTCGAATGTCTCCATGTTGATGACTACTCTCCCTCTCAGATGCCAGAAACAAAGCACTAACTCCTGCACTCCATCTTGCTCCTCTTCCATGTCTGGCCTTGGGTGCATTCCGCTGAGGTGGCTCCCACAATGTGGTATCCCTCAACACAGGAGTACACCACCCGGCTGCCCACCAGGTAAACGTCTTTGGGGTCCTGCGTTGAAGTGAAAGATGAAACGGTATACAGATAGCCAGATGCATTCACCATAGGCACAGATTTTAGCCTGACCCCAATGTTCCCTGTCAACATTAGGTTGACCTTAGCTTTTTACTCCTTTTTAACTGGGAATATGGGGATTTGTACCAATTTTACTTTATGCGAGTACTGACAACTCACATACCTGCTTTGATACCCTTAAAGGGGAAATAATACCATTATAAATAAAGATGTGGTTGGAAACGTGGTTGTACTAGTGAGCAGATGAGAGCAAATGTGTTGTTTACTTTTTTAATTGTTCCACTGTTTACTCTTTACTGTCAGTGTTGCTAGAATTAATTACCAGGTCACATAATTGTTTTGGAGCAATTAACAGATCATCAAATAGATTACGCAATTGAGGCAGTTGCAATGATTTACATTTTTTAAATCCACAAGCAAATGTGTACGATTACAGCCATGGTCCTGGACTACTTATCGCTGATTAAATCACGTTAACTAATTCACTGTTTGTTCACTTATAAACTGCAAAATTAAGGGAGTAATGAAGTGACCCTTACCAAGACAATCCCATTCACTAGGGGAGGCGGAGTCTTGCAGGACTTAGGCGGTGATAGGGACGGATCGAAGCAGTGAGGTTCCATAAAGCTGGAAATGCATCAAGATCATCAGCAGCTTCAGATTAACACTGTCCCAGCATGCACCTGAATGGCTCTATTGCAGAGGTAGGCAACGAGGGCCATATCCATTTCTGGTTTTCAGGCAAACTTCTGGCCTTAATAACTTAAATAGCCCTAACATTTACACCATCTGACATTTTAGCGACATTTCTTTATAAGCAGATTAATGACATCCGAAGACTGTTCTTGTGTCCCTCTATAAAACGTTTTACTGTGATCTAATCTATGAGTGAACCAGTGTTGGTGTATACAGCCAATTAGCTCATTTAGCCAGGGTCAGATATGTAAGAGCTGTGGATATGGTGTGTGCTGTGTAGTCAGATATGTGTGTAAGGGTTGTGTACACACTGTTTACATGAATGTATTATTATTACAGTCAGATGTGTATAGGGGTTGTGTATACACTGTGTACTGTCAGATATGTCAGGGCTGTGAATATGCTGTGTGCCGTGTACAGTCAGATGTGTGTAAGGGTTGTGTACACACTGTGTACAGCCAGACAGCAATGCATGCAATAGGTAAGACTGCGGTATAGTTGGGACGATGCAATAAGGGCTGTGCAGTATGATGCTTATTTTTTAAGAGACAGCGCTATGTGAATAATTGGGACTGTGCTATAGCTGGGATCGTGCAATAAGGGTTGTGCAATATGATGTTGAGGTGGGTTGTGTAATACAATACTATGTATGTACAGTGGTGTTAAAAAAAATAGCAGTACAACATCAGTAACCTGATGAACCACTGTTATTAGTAGTAGTGATATTTCTGCATGGCAAATAATTTACTTGTAGATGTAGTAGTGTAATAGAAAAACAACAGACCCAACTGTCATGACATGCACGCTGCTTGTTCTGAGTAATTGACTCATTCATAGAAAGGGGTGTGTTCAAAATAATAGCAGTGTGGAGTTTAATTAGAGAATTCATTCATTCTGTGAAAAAACAGGTGTCATTAATTGTCCTTTAGGAAGAATGGAAGCAAATGTTTCACACATTGTTATAAAATATAATTCCTTCTGAATTGCTAAGTAAAAGAAAAAAAAACGGGCCGTTCCAAACATTGTTCGGAGGAACAACGTAAGTTGATTAAAAAGTTGATTGGAGAGGGGAAAACATATAAGTGCAGCAAATTATAGGATGCTCAGTTAAAATGATCTCAAATGCTTTAAAATGGCAACAAAAACCCGAAACATGCGGAAGAAAACGAGCAAGTACTGTTAAAACGGATTGAAGAATAGTCAGAATGGCAAAGATTCAGCCATTCATCACCTCCAGAAAGATCAAAGATGATCTAAAATTACCTGTAAGTGCTGTTACAGTCAGAAGACGTTTGATCGAAGCTAAGCTATCAGCAAGAAGCCCCCGTAAAGCACCATTGTTGAAAAAACGGCATGTGCAGAATCGGTTAAAATTTACCAAGGAACACATCGATTGGCCCAAAGAGAAATGGCGTAACATTCTGTGGACTGATGAGAGTAAAATTGTTCTTTTCGGGTCTAGTGGTCGTCGACAGTACGTCAGACGACACCCGGGTACTGAATTCAAGCCACAGTACACTGTGAAGACAGTGAAGCATGGTGGTGCAAAAATCATGGTATGGGGATGTTTTTCATACTACGGTGTTGGGCCTATTTATCGTATACCAGGGATCATGGATCAGTTTGAATACATCAAAATACTTGAAGAGATTATGTTGCCGTATGCCGAAGAGGAAATGCCCCTGAAATGGGTGTTTCAACAAGACAACGACCCCAAACACACGAGTAAGCGAGCAACATCTTGGTTCCAGACAAAAAGGATTGAGGTAATGGAATGGCCAGCTCAATCCCCCGACCTCAACCCCATTGAAAACTTGTGGGGTGACATTAAAAATGCAGTTTCTGAAGCAAAACCCAAAAATTCACAGGAACTGTGGAATGTAGTTCGTTCATCCTGGGCTGAAATACCTGTTTCTAGGTGCCAGAAGTTGGTTGACTAGATGCAACGCAGATGCGTAGCAGTTATCAATGGTTATGCAACCAAACATTAGTTCAGTAATTTAAAGTGAAGTTAAATCTTGAAAAATTTCTTCAGTTTATACAGTAAGTGTTTGAGTTTGAAGAGAAAAATGTCGACACTGCTATTTTTTTGAACAGATTAACATTCCTTTTCTTTGCTTCCTGTAAAAGAATAACGCAGACTTGATAAAATTTGTTAATGCTTTGATTTGGAATTGAATGTGTAATGTTTCCACTACATTTGAAATATGGAACTAAAAGCTATTAAAAAATATTTGCACTTTATTCACTTTTTTAACGCACTGCTATTTTTTTGAACACCACTGTATGTATGTATGATATGTATCAGATGTGCTATATTTTGCGTAGCCATGTCTTTTTAATGCACCAATGAGTGAGTACAAGACAAATTTCCTTATGGGGACAATAAAGTATATCTTACACCCTTACAACACGGGAAGTTGTAACCTAAACAACCTGTTGTTTAGTTGTAAAAAAAATACAAGCTCTTGCAACTTCTGCAGAATCTCATTGATTTTGCGTTAATAGTTGCAATCGTGACATCGCAAAATCCTGGAGGGACTGAATAATAGTGGCAATACTATACTATGAATACCCCAAACAAGAGTCAAAATTGACAAACACCACAACATTACAGTTTGGAACAGATGCAAACATTTGTATAGTAGAACAGCCTTCCAACAGCCTTGTTTTTATCATGGTTCAAGCCAATAATCTTAATTTCTAATAATTTCTATTGTGTGTGTCAGGGAGGTATGTGTGTAGAAAGATAGTGAACAACCTGTCCATCAGAAAGAGGATGAGTAAATATAACCAGAATTTATGTTTAGCTGTGCTAGCTTGCTAATATTAATGCATTCAAGTTATCTGCCATGTGGGGAAAAACAACCTCTTTCTGTACAATCGCTTTTTAGATGCAATTTAAATTGTTGGCCTATTTCTTCATTACCTTTTCTTCTCCTCTGAAAAAAACCAAGAAGACTCATTTGTTTTTTACTTTCCATGATTATGCTATAGCCTACATTGCGCACAGAACTATATCTGTGGGGCCTATGCTCTATGCTATCTAAATGGAAGTACAGTGCTTGTGTAGCGCTTTAATGTGCCCCCAATAACAATTGAAAGTAGAACTAAAGTTCCGCTCTGCTAGAGTACATTAAAATCAGCTCCAGGGCAGAGCAAGTGGCCAAAGATGGGCTTTAATTTTGAAGCTCCCTTCCTGGTTGGGCTGGGAGAGCGGCCATAGTGCCATTGCTCACTAGCGCCACTGCGGTTGGCTCCAGTATAGGTCTTTCACCATGTAAGTCAATGGCAGCAATGTTGTCAAAATACTAAGTCAATACATTTTTTCCATAAGAAAATGTAGTGGCAATAGGTTCTTTTCCATCGTCTAATGCCTCTCCATGTGCCGATTTTTTTAATTATTGTGTCGTTTGGACAGGGTATTAACATTTGTTCAGGATCAATCAGAGGGACTGGTTGAGTCCTGGGGTCACTGCCAAAGATAGATTCTATAGGGTTCTCACTGCCCTCACTCGGAGGGGCGGGACCAGAAGGGGGAGACAACAATCATTGGTCTAAAACGCGCCCTGGCGTCTTGGGACCTTTATACAGTCTATGCTTGGGACAGGGAGACACGTTGTATTTTTGAGTGGAAGTCGATGGAGAACATCCCTTAGTAGCCTACCGTGAACAAGCTGTTGTTTTGTGGAAGCAGTTCATAACATAAATTAATTGACTGCCTTATTCGCGCATCTTCAACATGTTTGTCATCACATATTCATTTTGGAGCGAGCTATGATGTGGCTACTACGAACAAAAATACGGTTTCATGAGATGAGGGGTTGTTGCAGCTACAGTACAGGACCAGCGTCTCGGAACAAGCAGCCAAACTGTGGGTTAAGTATATGAAATCAGTTGCTCCATACTTGTATAACCTTATCACTTTAGATATTAATTTAGCTATTCCACCCCCTCCCATACGCAATCGCCGCACTCCCCCTGCCATGAACGTTACCACTGCTTAGCAATGCTGGGTTAAGCTAGCAAGCTAACGATAGCTCACGGCAAGTCGTTTTAACATTTAGCTAGCAAGCTAACGATAGCTCACGGCAAGTCGTTTTAACATTTAGCTAGCAAGCTAACGATAGCTTATGACAAGCCCTTTTAATTTAACTGTTATTCGACTTCCTTAAAGTTATCCTTGCTGGCTGGCCATATAAGTTGGATAGCTACCGTGATTGCCTAGCTAACGTTACTAACGTTAGAAGCTGCTCCAACTAGAACCCTAACCGGACATTTCTATGCCTGGATAATTTTTTTTCGGTCCCAAAAATTAAGAAAATGTGCGGGGAATAGAGCCAAAGTGTTAGCAGTATGTTTGTACTGACTCAATACGGGGATGTTTAAAATAAAACAAATAATTTAAATCGGAAAAGAATACGGAGTCTGTGTTTGTAAAAGTTTGTGATTAGGTTACAGGATGCAGATGAAAGTTAATGCCAGCTACGATGTAATGTAGGCCACTATGCTATAGCTAGTGTGTGAACCCACTAATGTACAATGCTGACTTTATCTGGAACAGTTTTCAGAACGAGGTTTCATGCTGTGGAAAACCGTGACAGACCGAGTTAATTAGCGGTTAGCCAAAAAGACGGTGGTGCCAAAGTGGTTTGCTCACTTAAGACTATGGGGGACAGCTTGCTACCTTTCTAGCGGCGCTAGGGACATTTATAATAAAAGTAGTCTTGCCAAA
This sequence comes from Synaphobranchus kaupii, assembly GCA_029718625.1. Lineage (NCBI taxonomy): Eukaryota > Metazoa > Chordata > Actinopteri > Anguilliformes > Synaphobranchidae > Synaphobranchus > Synaphobranchus kaupii. Next base: position 45,911,821 of record CM056376.1, read on the forward strand.
ATAACATATGTGATTGACTGACCGTCAATATAGTTCATGGCAATAGCGTTACCCTATGTTCGTCCGTGTGTGGTGATGCAGTGCGTGAAGCTTGGCAGAAAGGGGGCAAATACTATTTCACGGCACTGTATACTGTGTACAGCCAGACATGTATGGGTTAGTATATGTTGTGGACAGCCAGATATGTATGGGTTAGTATATGTTGTGAACAGCCAGATATGTATGGGTTAGTATATGTTGTGGACAGCCAGATATGTATGGGTTAGTATATGTTGTGGACAGCCAGATATGTATGGGTTAGTATATGTTGTGGTCAGCCAGATATGTATGGGTTAGTATATGTTGTGGACAGCCAGATATGTATGGGTTAGTATATGTTGTGGACAGCCAGATATGTATAGGTTAGTATATGTTGTGGTCAGCCAGATATGTATGGGTTAGTATATGTTGTGGACAGCCAGACATGTATGGGTTAGTATATGTTATGTACAGCCAGATATGTATGGGTTAGTATATGTTGTGTACAGCCAGATATGTATGGGTTAGTATATGTTGTGGACAGCCAGATATGTATGGGTTAGTATATGTTGTGGACAGCCAGATATGTATGGGTTAGTATATGTTGTGGTCAGCCAGATATGTATGGGTTAGTATATGTTATGTACAGCCAGATATGTATGGGTTAGTATATGTTGTGTACAGCCAGATATGTATGGGTTAGTATATGTTGTGGACAGCCAGATATGTATGGGTTAGTATATGTTGTGGACAGCCAGATATGTATGGGTTAGTATATGTTGTGGTCAGCCAGATATGTATGGGTTAGTATATGTTGTGGACAGCCAGATATGTATGGGTTAGTATATGTTGTGGACAGCCAGATATGTATGGGTTAGTATATGTTATGTACAGCCAGATATGTATGGGTTAGTATATGTTATGTACAGCCAGATATGTATGGGTTAGTATATGTTGTGTACAGCCAGATATGTATGGGTTAGTATATGTTGTGGACAGCCAGATATGTATGGGTTAGTATATGTTGTGGACAGCCAGATATGTATGGGTTAGTACATGTTGTGGACAGCCAGATATGTATGGGTTAGTATATGTTGTGTACAGCCAGATATGTATGGGTTAGTATATGTTGTGGACAGCCAGATATGTATGGGTTAGTATATGTTGTGGACAGCCAGATATGTATGGGTTAGTATATGTTGTGTACAGCCAGATATGTTTGTAACAGATATGTAAGGGTTGTGTATATGCTGTGTACTATCAGATATGTAAGGTTTGTGTTTGGGCTGTCAGACGGGGGCGGCGCTTTTGTCGTTCTCACCGCAGGTGTTTAAGGTCCTCATCCTCGCAGGCTTTGCGCTCCTCAGACTCCCCATTGCAGTGCCTCCCCCCTCCGCTGGGGTACGGGTTGCTGCAGGTTCGTGTCCTTGAGATTTGACCTTGGTCACAGGAAGACCAGGCTGACCAGCAGGTCCAGTCTCCATGGATGACCCCTGGGAGTGCAAGAAGGAGCAAACGTTACTTTGGTGGCAGATGGTTTGTGCACAGGTAGCTGTACACAACCATATGTCAGGTGTCAAATACTTGAAACTCCAGTGTCCCAGTTGAAGGCACTTCCTATTTAATCAGGATACTGTAGTGGATTTGGCTAAGGCACTTTCTCACTGTCTTAGCTCATGTCTGTCTATCAAAAAGACAGAGGCACTTCTATCTTTTCTTTTATTCTTTTCTAATTTATTTATTTATAAGCTTATTTATCCTTTAAAGCTGTTTTATCTTTTATTTATTTTTTATCTCTTTTTTTTACATTTGTTTATTTTTTTTATTTTTTTTTATTCCTTCTTTTTCTGCACCGCATATACTTAGATAAATACTGTTATCTGATGTTCAGTTGTTGCCTGTTATCTGTTGAGCACTTGAAAAGTCCTCTATAAAGTTGGGCAAAGAAAAAGAGGCTGTAGTGCGCTCAACTTGAGGCAACTTAAAAGTTTGATTAAAAGTTTGATTAGTGACCGACGGGTCCGTCACTCTGTGGAGTGATTCAAACTGTGGAGGCTGTATGCTGCTCCCACCCATGGGCTAATATATAAAAAGAGGCCGTAGTGCGCTCAACTTGAGGCTGTAGTGCGCTCAACTTAAAAGTTTGATTAGTGACCGACGGGTCCGTCACTCTGTGGAGTGATTCAAACTGTGGAGGCTGTATGCTGCTCCCACCCATGGGCTAATATTTTTACAAAAGTCCTGAAGCGTAGCTGGCAGGCACCTGCAGCGGAGCTGGCAGGTATATTATCACCCAGAGAGAGAGGTTGTACGGTGCATATCAGATGGCAGGTAGCAGGCTGTTTGTGGTAGGAGTGTTTGTTGGGGTATTTGTTTTGTGGGCCCAACCAGTATTGCGTTTTATTATAACTGTTTTAACTTCTTATTAACACTGTTCAATTCTAATTTACTTTTTATATAATGTCTTTCTATGTCTTATGTAAAGCACTTTGAGTTGCCTTGTGTATGAAAATGTGCTATACAAATAAACTTGACTTGACTTGAACCAGGATACTGCAGTGTACCTGTCTAAGGCACGTCCTGTTTAATCAGGTTACTGCAGTGTATTTGGCTAAGGCACTTCCTGTTTAACCAGGTTAGTGCAGTGTATTTGGCTAAGGCACTTCCTCTTTAACCAGGATACTGCAGTGTACCTGTCTAAGGCCGTGTCCGAATCAGCGCTCTTCCACACTGTTTAGTAGCCTTGGTGAGTAGATAGGGCGAGAAAGTCATGGAGTACGCAAAATTTTTTCAAATTGCAGTATACTTCAAACACCCGGATGACACACTTCCCGGGTTTCGCTGAGTACATTCGGGAGCACACTTTTCCAGAAGTACATGAACATTTTGGTCACATAAATATGACGTGAGCTTCGTTTTAAAAAAATGAGGCGCAGCTTCGCTGACGTTTTCCTGCAAATGCAACAAAAACAACACGTGACATGGCAGCGCAAGAGTGGGGAGTAGGGCTGCCAGATCATGTAAGACTTTCCAGCCAAAAGGTGACTCAAAACTAGCCCAAATTATAGGCTATTTTTAACCGAAACCAACGTATTTTAAATAGAAATCATCATATTTTTACTTTCAAAAATAAGTGTGTGCTTTGCGACTTTTCATTTTTACCCGTGACTGCATTTTGAAAGTACCCCAATTTAGCTGTAAAACCACGGACATGGCAACACTGGTGGGACATCTTATGACCTGCTTACGACACTTCCACAGAGTGGTTGGAAAATAGTAAGGCGGATATTTTTTGCGGACTGCTAAACAGTGCACATTAAACAGCACATTTCTGCCAGTGCACTGTACGCAGGAGACAGGGCCCAGTAGATAGGGCTCTGATTCGGACACAGCCTAAGGCACTTCCTCTTTAACCAGGATACTGCAGTGTACCTGTTTAAGGCACTTCCTGTTTAACCAGGATACTGCAGTGGATTTGGCTAAGGCACTTCCTCTCTAACCAGGATACTGCAGTGTACCTGTCTAAGGCATGTCCTGTTAAAACAGGTTACTGCAGTGGATTTGGCTAAGGCACTTCCTCTTTAACCAGGATACTGCAGTGTACCTGTTTAAGGCACTTCCTGTTTAACCAGGATACTGCAGTGGATTTGGCTAAGGCACTTCCTCTCTAACCAGGATACTGCAGTGTACCTGTCTAAGGCATGTCCTGTTAAAACAGGTTACTGCAGTGGATTTGGCTAAGGCACTTCCTCTTTAACCAGGATACTGCAGTGTACCTGTCTAAGGCACGTCCTGTTAAAACAGGTTACTGCAGTGTACCTGTTTAAGGCACTTCCTGTTTAACCAGGTTAGTGCAGTGTACTTGGCTAAGGCACTTTGTCTATGAGCAAGATACTGAGATGTATTTGGCTACAGCACTTCCTGTCTCACCTGGCTGTTCATCCAGGACAGTCCCACTCTCGCAGGCGGGGCCAAAGGTTCCCTTCTTGCAGACGCAGCTACACGTTGTCCCACTCAGCACAGGCAGGCCATTGTTTTGACAGGGCTTGCAACGACAGGGGTGCTCCTCCATCTGATACTCCTCTGTCGCCCTCTTCAGGTGGAGCCTCTTCACTGCAGCACACGGCACCTCCTTCACCAGCTCATGCAGAGGTCTCAACTGTGAGAGGGATATAAAATTCTCACAAAAAGAGAAATACACTGGGCTTGTCCAGTTTATAAGTCAAAAACAAGTTAATGATGGCTTAGTGAATGCAGACCACACACTCAATAACAAAGGAACAACCTTATTATAAATGTAGTTTTTTTTAAATTATCTCAATACGGCAGAAAGGAAAAGCTTCCTTTGTTTTTGACTTAGAAACTGGACAAGCCCAGCGTATTTTTCTTTTTGGATTTATTCTTGCTGCAACCGGCACCTCTACATTGAAGAAACAGGGAGTGCACTAGGCTGTTTTTCTGTTTATAAAATACTCAAGTCACAGTTTAGGCATTCAGCAGTTAGTTGCTTATCCCAAGCAACTAACATTTTTGACCTATGTTTATACACCTGGATATGAACTGAAGCAGTTCAAGTGAAGTTAAGTATAACCTATGAGTTAAAGCTCTAACAAGGCATTATGATTTTAGACTGTCTCAAAGATTAATCTTGTGTGTTCAATCAAACATTCATCTTCAGCTTCCCATGTTAATTGTCAACTGTTTAATTAATTATGATTTATTCATTGTTTTTATAATGTTATTTGTGTGAACTGCTAGCTTCTTACTAGATCTCTTAAAAATGTTTTAATCTCAGTGACACTCACCAGACAAAATAAAGGTTAATAAAATAAAGGGGTAAGTAAAAAAGGAAATAGAAGAGCTCAACCCAAAAGCATCACAGGGGCGGAGTTTGGATGCCTTGCCTTGGGTTTGATGACAGTAGGGAAGTTCTTCACTGACTCCGCCCAATTCGTGTACTTATTCTTGTTTGCAGTAGGCTTGTGCAAGTCCACAGCCATCAGCCCGGCGATGTAGGCAGAGTCACCACCATCAATGTCTGCGACTAGAGGCATCCCACTGCTGCTGCTGCTAGGCACTAGGGGCGGCAGTGTAGTATAATGGTTAAGGAACTGGCCTTGTAACTGAAAGGTTGCAGGTTCGATTCCCAGGTAGGCCTTTGTAGCCTTGAGCAAGGTACTTAACCTGAATCGCTACAGTATATATCCAGCTGTATAATTGGATAATATATGTAAAAGAAATGCTAAAGAAGTTGTGTAAGTCGCTCTGGACGTGTCTGCTAAATGCCTGTAATGTAATGTACTTGGGGAAGTGGGAGGGATTTTATCTCAAAAGATAACATTATTTTTTTGGAACGCACATGACATAAATTCAAACTATTGGCTGAGAATGTAGCAGGAATGAAGCCTGTGTTTAAAATATCATTGTTTATCACGTTTCCTCCTGCTGCGAATTTCTCACCATGAAGTGCATTCATTGTTCACACCAAGCCATATCCATTCTTTTACCATTCCTAAAACCTGAAGCAAATTTCCCGTGAGAAGAAATATCATGGGAAATAAATTTTATCCTGAAACCTCCTGAACCCTGTAGCAGTAGCACAATTTACCAGAAACTTCCAGCAGAAATGTTATTGAGTTATTCATCTCATAGTTCATCTCATAGGGATGAGAAGCAGGTTCACGAAACAAATGCAATATTCATAAAAGAAACAGATGAGAAACATGTATCCTTGCACTTTTAATTTCAACCTTCTGTTCATCTATTTTGTCACATAAATCACTGTGACACTGCTGTTTATTACAGCATTATAAAATGACAAGTATAACAATATATTTTAAGGTTTATCATGACATACCACTGGCATCCACGAGCCTATTAACGAACGAGTGACACTTCTCTGAAGACCACGAGAAGAAAAGAAAGTTATGCTTTGTTGTCACACACCTGTGGAAATCTTCATAACTGGAACCTTTGTGTAAGAACACAGAAAATAAAGCAAATTAGTACAGTACAAGAGACACTGGATTTGCTTAAGACTGAGGTTTTCTTAAACTTATGTTTGCATACATGTGATGTGTATAGCTGTACACACATATTTGGTTTAACATTATGAAAAATAGAATTGTAAACAGTGTTGGACCCAGGTCCAAATTCTGAAAGTTTATGTCACATTCATACATACTATATTTAGCGATATAAATTAATTATTACATACAAGTATTAGTACTGGGTTAATATTAAGGACATAAGAAGGAAATGTAAATATATTAATAATCAGCCTAAAGGATATTCTGACATAGGGCACAGATTCGGAGAGTGTAGTGACTCACTCGCTTGGCTCTCTGACTGATAGTCAATTCCCAGCATGGCTCGGTACTTGCCCCCGAGGGTTCCCTCGGACAGGAAGTGTGTTCCGTACCTCTTGATGAGGCTGCGGTACGTGGCGTATTGGTAAACGGTCGGGAGGGTGGACAGAGCCTTCCAGAACTCCTCCGACAGTGGGAGGTACTCTGGGGGACCATTCTGGAACTGCGCCACCTCCACCTCATTCTTAATTATCATCAATCTGTGGGTCTGGTTATCAAACAATCAACCAAGCAATCAAACAATTAATCCACCAATCAAGCAATGAATCAAACAGTCAATTCACCAATCAAACAATCTGTCCACCAATCAACCAACCAAACAATCAATCCACCCATCAACCAATCACTTAAACAATCAATCCACCAAGCAACCAACCAAATAAAAAGACAATCAATCAATCAATCACTCAGGCAATAATTCAGTCAGTTCAGTAGTGAACAAGTCAGTAAATTAACAATCTAATAAACAATTTAAATGAACTAATTTGTCAGTCAATGAAACATTTAGTTAACAAGTCAATCAATTAAAAAACTCACTCAACAAATGAACATTTTAAATGAGCGTGTACCCTTTTTTTGGCCATTTCTTTGTGAAAGGTCTTATAATGGTGTCCCTCGTTTGAATTTTCTCTTTCCTCTACATGTTTCACATAGGACCAGGAGCTGTTGTAGAATTCATTATTAAAATCATTTTCAATCTTCACCTGGGTAAGAGAAGAGTCACCAGAAGCCAATTGACCAATCAATACAGACAAGACAGAAATCCAGTTAGTGTAATTTAGGGACACAAATACTGTTAAGCCACCGGATGCTCATAACTAGCTACTTGGGAGCCCAAATTGACACTTGTTGTTCAGGGCATGGCAGCAGGGAGCTCACCTGGAACGTGTAGCCAACAATGCTTTGCGGAAGCCTATAGAAGTATCTGTTGTCACCGCTGAACACCTTCCGGCACTGTCCGCCAAAGCTCTTGGTATTGATGACTCCGGCCCGCAGGTCCCCTGTCACCACATCAATTCTACAGAGGTGGACCATAAGGCGGAGATATAGAGTAGACAGATCAGCTTGGACAAATTAAAGTGTTGACGCAGTTGACTTTTTAAAAGCCAATTTTTATTGTATTGGCCAATTTGTATTGTATTGAAGCAGCCCCGTTCATGTGCTTGCTGTGTGGATTTCGCCGATATATTACATTTGGTGCATCTGTTTGTGTAGCCTATATGAAGTGTATATGTGTGTGTGTGTGTGTGTGTGTCAGAGCCGTGAATAAAATTTGCACCGGGGCCGACGTGTCATATAGGCTAGCTACGCCAGTGATGATAGCATTATTGACTTTTTTATTTTTATCTTTTTTGCCACCCCCTAGTTTTTTTCTGAAATGACGCCTCTGTATAGAACTGATATACAGTACAACCGTAAAAGATGCTATGTGTGTGTGTGTGTGTTTGGTTGTTTGAGCGTGTGTGTGTGTGTTTGTGCATGTGCGCGTGTATGTGTGTGTGTGCGTGTCTGTGTTTATTTATTTATTTATGTGTGTGTGTGTGTGTGTGCATGCATGCATGCATGAGGGGCTGTTTTCGCAATAATTCATTTTGGACCTCTCACAAACGTATATTCCCTCACGTATATATGTTCTCACTTGTCTGTATGTATGATTAGAATATACAGTGCAGTCCATAAGTATTTGAACAGCGACAATTTTTATTGTTTTGGCTCTGTACACCAGTACATTGGATTTCAAATTGAACAGTAACCATGAGCTTGGGGGAACCGAGTAGCAATTGTAGCCACGTTTACACAGACCCCCCCCCCCCCCCATTTTAGGGCACCAAAAGTAATGGGACAAATTAACATAAACTTAAAGTCATCATATTTAATATTTGGTTGCATATCCTTTGGCATGTCATGACTTCTTGATGTCTGTGACCCAAAAACAACAAAAGACTCTTGATATCTTATTTTCAGGTACTCTTACAAGGGATAATATAACCTCTCTGGATTTGAATGGATCTCGATGGGATTTGGGGGGTGGGACGAGATTAAGATGTAAATGACATGGGAATAGTGTGGAACACATGGTTGGCTAAATGGCTATAAGTCATCAAGGGTCTGAGGTATCAAACAAGCCTCAAATCTTCACTCTGCTGCCAGATATGCAGTAGATATAGATGGATCAATTTAAGGGTTGTTCCTCCTGACTTACTTTTCCATAGAGTTCAATAGGAAAATGACTTAGGAGAAACAAGCCTTAAAGGGTAACAAAACACGCTGGTTTCGCTAGACCCTGCCCCCTTTTGAAATTTGAAAAATGCCAAAATCTGGGCGTGATAAGGTAATAATATAGGGGCTGAGCTCCAGGTATCAAACCACGCCCCAGCATTTTTTTTTCACTAGTAGCTAGAGAGAATGTCTGTTAGGAACGTACTACGTTGCAAAGCTAAATGTGTAGCATGCATATACTACAATTCCTGGCTCAACTGTTTGACCCAAATCCCCCGTTTCTGCAGGAAATACCACATATAGCAATAATATACCCTAAAACATAAATTCAACAATATTTTTTAAAAGTGACTTTATTAACCAACAAAATGTAAATAACTGCTCTCGTCCACAGTCAGCACTGCAGCTCACACTGAACGGTGTCATGCAGCGCAAGTAATACTTTATATAGAATATTTTTTGTAAACAAACAGGCCAGCAAGGGCATATGATGATTCAGGAAAGTGCAGAAAGTCAGCAACAAGTGGATTCGACAGTCTGCACTTTAAGTTCATAGTCACTGTTCCATTTAAAATTCAATGTGCTGGAGTAGAGCCAAAACAACAAAAAATGTGTCACTGTCCTAACACTTGAAGTGCACTGTATGTATGTGTGAGTGAGAACATACAGTTGAAGTCGGAAGTTTACATACACTTAGGTTGAAGTCATTAAAACTCATTTTTAACCACTCCACAGATTTCATGTTAGCAAACTATAGTGTTGGCAAGTCAGTCAGCACATCTACTTTGTGCATGACACAAGTAATTTTTCCAACAATTGTTTACAGACAGATTATTTCACTTTTATTAATTCACTATATCACAATTCAGTGGCGGCTCCTGAGCTGAAAATTGGGGAGGCAGAAAACTTCCCTTTAAACTGATTATTGGTCTTAATCATTTTTCAATCAGTTTCCTTGATTAACAATAGGCTACATCAGCGTTTAATTCACCAATTACTCAATGCCATCAAATGTAGCCAGTTCTCCTCAATTAGGGTATTAGGCAAGTAATAAAATTATTTTAACTTGCATCGCAAAATTGTGCACATTTTAATCAACATTATAATTGTGGATACATGTGCTCTTCGTTCTCCGCACTCTTAATTCCGAAAATATCCATGGAAATTAAACGATCTTAAAGCTCAGCTTTTGTTAGATTCTTTTTTATTGCAGGTTTAGCACAACCTCATCTTTTGTTAGATTATTTTAAAAAAATTATCTAACAAAAGCTGAGCTTTAAGATCGTTTAATTTCCATGGATATTTTCGGAATTAAGAGTGCGGAGAACGAAGAGCACATGTATCCACAATTATAATGTTGATTAAAATGTGCACAATTTTGCGATGCAAGTTAAAATAATTGTATTACTTGCCTAATAGCCTAATTGAGGAGAACTGGCTACATTTGATGGCATTGAGTAATTGGTGAATTAAACGCTGATGTAGCCTATTGTTAATCAAGGAAACTGATTGAAAAATGATTAAGACCAATAATCAGTTTAAAGGGAAGTTTTCTGCCTCCCCAATTTCCAGCTCAGGAGCCGCCACTGTCACAATTCCAGTGGGTCAGAAATTTACATACACTAAGTTGACTGTGCCTTTACATTTTTTATATTTGGTCGCATATCCTTTGCATGCCATGACTTCCTGATGTCTGTGACCCAACAACATCAGAAGACTCTTGATATCTTATTTTCTGGTACTCTTACAAGTGATACTATAATGTCTCTGCATTTGAATGGGTCTCCATGGGAATTGGGGGGTGGGACTAGATTTAGCTGTAAATTATCCTGGAACAGTATGGAATACATGATTGGTAGAATGGCTGCAAGTCATCAACTTCCGACTTCAACTGTATGTATGTGTGAGTGAGAACATACAGTATGTATATGAGAGAGAGAATGTGTGTGTGAGAGGTCCAAAATGAATTGTGGCCTAAACGGCCCCTCATATGTGTGCATGTGTCTGTGTGTGCGTGTGCGTGTATCTACTGTGTGTGCGTGTGTGTGTATCTACTGTGTGTGCATGTGTGTATGTCTCTCACCCTCTGCCAGTGAGCTCTATTTTGGGCGGTAATTCCTCAGTGTCACACAGAGACTCCTCACAGCCTTGCTCATCAAGAGAGTCTTCCTCACAGTCCTGATCTCCATTACAGACCAACGCCATGCTGATACACTTCCCTGCAAAACACACACACACACACACACACACACACACACACACACCTAGTAACTACACAGACACACACAGTAAATATACACATACACACACTCACACACACCCAGTAAATACACACTCACACACACACACACACACACACACACACACACACACACACACACACACACACACACACACACACAGTAAAGAGACACACATACACACACAGTAAATACATACACACATGCACAGCTGCAGTGTCAGGATATCTCGCAGTACCTGATGCACAGCGGAACCTCTCTCCACACCCCTCCTCCAGAGGACAGCCTCTGTTTGGGGTACACTCTTGCATCTCTGAGGGCTCTCCTGAACACGGAATTCCCCCAAACTGAGCATATGCGACAATGGTTCGAGTCCGCCACTGAAAAATTCCCCAATAGCACCCAAATTAGGGTTTCAGTGTGTAACCCCAGATACTACTTTCTCCGGCAGTTGATTTTATTTAAAGTATGCACGTATTGGTATTATATTATAGCTCATAGACCAACCCTGCCATCTTTTGAATGCCAAAGGAACTACAGCCTCTCATTGACCGCAATGGGATAGCTAAATTTAAAATATTGGCAACTAAAACAATATAACTTTTAAATATGCCGTGATTGTTATTGACTACAAATAATATGGTCATAAGAATATAAGGTTGCGCGTGTTTCAGTTATATTCGTTCACATTCTATTTTTGACACATATTTTTGGTATTTCAACTTGTAAAAGAAAGTGCAACAAACCAGAAAATAAAACGCAACAAATCTCAATTCAAACTGGAAAAGGTACATTAACAATAATTCCTTGTCGACGATTGGAGACAGTGTGTGTCAATCTGGGTGAATGGCATGCGTTTACCTGCTTTTCACATTTCGTTAATAGAGGGAAATGAGCGTGAACAATTCAACAAGTCCACTAATTGCACAAATTTGTGCTTATTTCAATCAATGACATTCATATGAAGTGATTCTAGATATGCTGTCAACTTTGCACAATAGTAGCCATTCTTGGAATGCACTTGTTCAGTAGGTCAAGACAAATTTAGGTATGTGAAAATGATTTCCCTATCTCGCATAAGATATGAGATATGACAATTAATGATCCTTATAATTCCCAGCAGAAAATCTGTTCCGTTAGCTGGACCCAACCAAGGGGCCAAAACCGGGCTTTAGTGTTGCAGCTCACTTCCTCCTCTTGTTGAGAGCATTGCTCTCTGGTGCCAATGCGGTTGCCTCCAGTATAGGTCTTTCAGGCTTGTTTTTCAATGCAATTCAATGGTACCAAATGCGGTCAAAATACAAAGTCAATACATTATTCCCACGAGAACATGTAGTTGCAATAGGTGCTTTTTCTTTGTCTAATGTCTCCCAATGTGCCGATTTGTGTCGTTTATACGCTTTTTTAACATTTTGTGGACCTATCCGTGACAGTTTGCAGCACTTCCTAGTCACTGCGCGTCACTAGTATCTCATGTGCTTATGCTGCATTCACGACATACTACAAGCTTCCAACTTGGAAATACAGTTCACGTCATCTTTCAAGTCGGAAATGCTACTTGTGAACTTTTTTTTGTACTTCGATTTTTCCCACTTGACGTCACCAGTGCGGAAATGGCCTACCATCTCTCCAATCAGACACGAAGCAGCATACGATGGCCCACAAAGAAAGAAGTATATTTTCAACAAATAATGTGGGAAAATTACCGACTCTTGTTTATCGGATTTAACGGATTACCTGACGACATGTCAAAAGTCCGTAGGCTACCTAACTGTTACCTAAATGTTTGGAAAAATGAGCGAAAATGGCAATAGTTAATAAAAACAAAAGTTTTGTGTTTTTGATGCGAGTATAGCTGACCTGGGTTTTTGAAAGTGAATATAGCTCACCTGTGTGTATGGTTATGGGCCGTCCAGATAATTTGTGGCAAATCTTTGGCATTGTTGCCACAGGTTTATGGCAAGCTCATATTTTCACATGCAAATTAGCTTTGTGGGAACTGCCATTTTCTGGCAAAGTTTTTAGTTTGCCACTACTGGCAAAGTCTGACAAACCTCTGGCCCTTTGTTAAACGAGTGCTAAATATATTTTACTTTAAACCCGGTATGATACACTTACTTCCGGGGTTTCGCTGAGTACATTCGGGAGCACAGTTTTCAAAAAGTACATGAACATTTTGGTCACATAAATATAATGTGAAGCATCGTTTTAAAAAAACGAGGAGCAGCTTCGCTGACGTTTTCCTTCAAATACAACAAAAACAACATGTGATATGGCAGCGCAAGGGTGGGGCACAGGGTTGCCAGATCTTGCAAGACTTTCCAGCCAAATGACGACTCAAAACTAGCCCAAAATATATTTTTAACCAAAACCAACGTATTGTAAATAGCTAAATCATCACATTTTTACTTTTAAAAATAAGTGTGTGCTTTGCGACTTTTCATTTTTACCCGTGACTGCACTTTGAATGTAGCCCAATTTAGCTGTAAAACCGCGGACATGGCAACACTGTGACGTCTTACGACCTGCTTACGACACGTACACAGTACGGTTGGTAAATAGTATGCCGGATATTTTTCGCGGACTGCACGCCGCAAGCTACACAGTGCACTTTAAACAGCACACTTCTGCCAGTGCACTGTATGCAGGAGACAGGGCGCAGTAGATAGGGCTCTGATTCGGACATCCCCGGAAGTACGTGTATCATACAGGGCTTTTAAGTATACTATATTTAGAGAAAATTTCGCCTACTTAATGACTTTCTTGTCCTGTCTACTCAACAAGCCTACCTAATAGTGTGGAAGGGTGCTGATTCGGACACAGTCTATGATCCAACCCACTGAAAGTGTGGCTATGACGTACGTATAGGACGACAACAATTCTTTCAACCAATAGGATAAGAGAGCACACCCACGTGCCTAAAATACATGCACACATACTTGTCTTTACCTAAATATTAAGGGCTTCATGCTGATTTGTGGGGCATTTATGAAAATCGTTTACTAAAGTTAGCCTATAAAGCCGAATAAAGTGTAGGACTCATCTTTAAATGACACTTTATTTAAGTCAATAGCATTTACACTTTATTTAAGTCAATAACAAGATGCAGTTTTCCTGAATTTGGCTATGGTAGCTTGGTTAGGTAGCTAGGTTGCCATTGTTGTCCCAATGCTATGAATAGCAAATAATATGTTTGTTGGATAAAGCTTTGTAGGCTAGAGAGCAAGTTAGAAGGCTACTACAGATTCCTGACCTTGGGCTGCTAGCTAGCCGCCGCAGGTTCAATCCTGGCGTTAGACTACGGTTGCTTAATTAACACATAATTAATAAAAACACATTAATAAAAATAAACAGATGGCATTGAAAAGCGAACATCTTAAAGGCAGCACAGATGGCCATGAACATCCTAACTTTAAAACTATAGCCTAAAGTTTAATTGTGACACACAAAAATAATATATAAACTTTTAATTGTTGTTATGGATTTATTATAACACACATTCAGAATGAGAATATCAGAGGGGGGAACAATAGCATCCCAGCCCGGGATGAAAATTAATAAACACTAACCCCCCCTTCCCCCTGTCAATTTGCACACTGGCTGACTTGCTCGCAGTAAGTATAGCTCACCTGTTTTTGGATGTGAGTATAGCTCACCTGTGTTTTTGAATGAGTATAGCTGACCTGTTTTGGATATGAGTATAGCTCATCTGTGTTTCTGGTTATGTGGCCGCCTAACCTGTGTTTTTGGATGCGAGTATAGCTGACCTGTGTTTTGGATGTGAGTATAGCTGAACTGTGTTTTGGATGCGAGTATAGCTGACCTGTGTTTTGGATGCGAGTATAGCTGACCTGTGTTTTGGATGTGAGTATAGCTGAACTGTGTTTTGGATGCGAGTATAGCTCACCTGGGTTTCTGAATGTGAGTATAGCTCACCTGCGTTTATGGTCATGTGGGTACCTCACCTGTGTTTTTGTGCATCCACATTCGGACCACTCTCCATAGGCACCCCACTTGCACTGCACCCGCTCACCACAGCTGTCCGAAAGAACAGAGAGACTGACTGGCTCTTTTACTGTTTTAGTACTACAATGTTTTCCTTTCTTTTAACAGCTCATTAAAACAGCTGTTCATAGAGTAGAGTATTCTGGGGGCAATTGTAACAGTATTTTTTGTTACAATTGCCCCCAACCCTGAACACATTAAACTAGCTAGCTTGCTGGATAGAATCTCAGCTCTAGCTTGTTTCAGATTGGTGCAATTTTATGGTGTTGCAATTGCCCCCTGTTACAATTGCCCCCAGAATACTCTACACATCTTAATCAAGGGACGACTTACACAGGAAGTCTACATTCTGTGGTTGCATAACACCAGACTTCCAGAGAATTGCCAGAACTCTTTCAGCACTGAGTAAACACTAGGCTACACAGAACCGTCTGTCGCTGTGCTGCGGGTTGCCGTGAATACTGTCCCATGCTTAGAGTAAATCAGATCAAAAACGTCTACGACGTAAAAAAAGCCAAGTTACTCACGCATAGCCTACATAGCGCTGTCCATAAGTTCTTAATTCCAACTTGCAAAAACGAAACCTGCCTTTAAAAGTCTTGATATCAAAATGTGGCCAAGTTACAACTAACAATATTGCCTATCGTAGCGCACACTAAATAAACTAGCTCTATTCCAAAGCAATGCTATCCAAACTTTCCTAAATTATTTAATGCAACTTGGCCCTGTGTTTCTTCATCCTTGCATGTGAAGAGATTGTGCCTCATGGAACAACATATGATTTCAATGAATGTTTTTAACAGTTGATGAATAATTACACTCCAGAAAGGATATGGTTGTACTTTGTTGGCAAGTTTACTTTAGAAAATGTACAGGTTTTAAAATGTTAACTGCTGCTACAGCATTCTTTACAATTCACAAACAGACATTTATATGAAGAAACATCATGTACAATAGAGAAAGGGGTGATGAATAAATAAATGCAGATAAAAATGAGTAATATTTTTACCTAGAAAATAGCGTACATAAAGCATTTTTACAAACGTATCCAGACATGTTTGTGGGTCAGATGGTGGCAAATAAGTAATAGTACCAATTTTCTTAACATAATAGTATTTATGATATTTGCAAACAGAATTTTGTGAATACAAGGATATCTATGCTCTGTAGGACCACACAGGTTTTGATAGAAATCCAAATAAATAAATCAATAAATACATAATAATAATAATAATAATACATTTTATTCATTCTGTGCTTTTCATCGACTGAAAGCAGTGGATGCAGACAATTGTTCAAACATGCCCTATAGTGTAGTAATTGTTCTGTTTAATTTCTAAGTGCAACACATCTGAATCAGAGTATTTCCACTATAAATTATTTTCATTTTGCAGTTTGATGTGGCACATACAGTTTCATTGACCACATTCTCTTGAGATGGTAAGATGAAGAAACACAGGGCCAAGCTGCATTAAATAATTTAGGAAAGTTTGGATAGCATTGCTTTGGAATAGAGCAAGTTTATTTAGTGTGAGCTACGATAGGCAATATTGTTAGTTGTAACTTGGCCACATTTTGATATCAAGACTTTTAAAAGCAGGCCTAGTTTTTGCAAGTTGGAATTAAGAACTTATGGACAGCGCTATGTAGGCTATGCGTGAGTAACTTGGCTTTTTTTACTTCGTAGACGTTTTTGATCTGATATCACTTATTTTTTATAACTAACTAATGATGAATAATGCATGAAGATAAACATGGAGAGAGACATGCATTCCAAAGAAATGTATGCAAACATTCGCTTAACCATAACGCCCTCTATTGACAAGAATGAGAACAGTTATCCTATTACAGACAGCACACAATTACATTAAAAGAGTTAGTAGATGAGCAGTATTTAATGTGTAATGAAATACAATGAACAGCACCACCTGAGCTATGGATCATGAAGAAGCATGTAAATTAATGAACCAAGTCTACATGGAGACATACATGCACAAGGGGCTAGACGCAAACACATTCTAGCTGAAAGACATACAGCCTAAATAGTTTGCATCAGTAAAATATGGAAATACAGTTTTAAAATAGGGCTATTAGTATTCTATGAAATACATTTAACGTTAGGCTATTCAACACTGGATTGCCGGATGCGTAACTCAAACCTTCCATGTGTGGGCTACGAGCTAGCGAGCGAGCTAGTGAGTTCATAAGCACAGCAGTTAGGCTATTCAACACTGGATTGCCGGATGCGTAACTCCAACCTTACATGTGTGGGCTACGAGCTAGTGAGTTTCTGCACAGCAGAGTTTTTTTTCCGGTAGTGTAGAACGTTACCTGTGGGGAAATGTTTTGGTACCGGACAGCTAGGTTTAGTTTAGTTTTCTGTAGTGCAATGAATGTAGGCTATAATGCATGTTGATTTGCTTCGTAGTAGCCTAGCTTGTTTCTGCTTCCTGACGAGAAGCAGGAAGTAACGTTGGCGAACAAGCTTAATTGGACAACGCATATTTCCCAGGAATCTTAGCCAAAAAGAAAACAGTAGATACTACTAAGAAAGTACATACCAGAGATTCTTCTTCTTCTTCATATTATTATTATTATTATAATAAAAGTGTTTGCAGTAAGCTACATTATCAGCAGAGTAGCGTAGACTAGAGCCACATTCGGAGGCTATCTATTTATAAGTGACTAACCATGAATCAGATATGTTTGGAGAATTGGCGGTTTATAAATCCGATCGCTTAAAGGCTTGCAGCTTAAAAGAGGCTATTCTCAATTCTTAATGTAGGCTATTATCGTAAATTCTTAATTTTCCTAGTAGTTAATTTTATGGTGACCTTGTGTTATGTGTGAAAAGGATAAAGTGAACAGAGCTGAAGTGAAGGAATTAATGAATAAAGACATGTTGGCCGAGGCAAGGGGTTTCCACAGTCAGTCAGTCATGACCGCAAGAGCAGAGCGTAACACCCTCCCCAAACCAGACAAAAGCGAGCGTCCGGTTTGGGGAGGGTGTGATATCGTACAAGTGAAATACAAGTGAAACACTGAACAGTTAATATTGTAAACCTCTTTTGCCTTTGCAATAAAAATACGTTAATGTGTCAATGTGAAAATAATAACAGTCTAAGAAATGAAAACTACTTAACAGTTGCACATTGTTTTTGTGGGAAATACACATGTGCCCTGCTGGGCTCGAACCCACAATCCACTGTGTGAGAGACTGCAGTTTTAACCACTAAGCCACAGTAGCATGAAGCCATTAGCTATATTAACATTAAAAAACATTAGTATGAAGCGTTTTTATTGGACGATAAGCTTGATGAGCAGGTATACGGACCATACCCTCAAATAATAATTCTCCCCATTGGATAACATCGTGACGGAGGCAGGCAGTTTGGCAGGAAAATGGGAAGAAGAAGAAGAAGAAGAATAAGAAGAAGTGGAAGAGGAAGGAGAAAAACGGCAAAATAACCCAAGTTTGGGGCTTTATTGTGTGGATGTGTGAAGTTGTATGTGAATGCTGTGTGGTTACATGAGGTCAGATCATACAGAAGTTAATGTTTTTAAGGGCTGAGAGTCTATGGTCATTGTGGTTACTTCTGTAGGAAACCCTGAAAAGTACCAAACTCTCGGTGCTGTATAGGTATGGGGCATGCCCCACCAAGCCGTAACTTGGCGGATGGCATACTTGCCATCCCAATATGGGGCATGCCCCACCAAGCCGTAACTTGGCGGATGGCATACCTGCCATCCCAATAAACAGTCTGATTGTGTTATTTTAAGACGGGGTTTATGACACTCACCACACCTGTAGCAATAGAGGCACGAGCACCAGCAGGCATGACAGGGTAACTTTGGCCCAACCCTGGGAATGCAGATCAGGGGGTTTGTTTTATAACTAATTACGTTGCCTCATTATGCATTATGTGCAACTGTTAAATCTCTGGTTGCATGTATTCCCTGTATTGTTTCACTGAAATAATCAGAAACTAGTCAGAATTCTCAGGTAATTTAAAAAATATTTTTACAAAAAATGTGTTATGCATTCTGCATGTGTTATGTGTTACTTTCAAACTTCTTAGTGAGTCTTCTTATGGAACAGATTGAAATAAAATGTTTTAAAAACCAGGTACATTTTTCATGTGGGCTTTTATGAATAAATCCAATGATGTGTTCTCTCTTTGTGTTTTGATACTTTTCATCTCGAGCACAGCTGCCCTGAAGTAACAATCTGAATAAATGAAAGGCATGCTGAAATGTGTGAGCAGAGATGTTAGAGAATATTCTCACATTGATGTTTTGTTTCATGTGTTCTGCAAAAATATTAGCAACTTGTTTTTATAAATAAACAGATTTTTAAAAATGTTGCCTTTACAAGCTTTGATCAATTAACGTAAACCGTTTAACTGGCATAGGCGTCCATCAAAACACTCGAAAATAAAAACCTTATACCATTAAGTTCTGCAGGCAGTTACAGGATTACAGAACCAATGTATAGTGAAGATTTTAATAATTCTAAGAGAAACACCAGGTCATTGCTGATACAACAACAAACATGCAATCATGTCTGAATTTTAATGCCCAAAATAACATCAGAATTCACATTTGCACTCATGCATAGAATCCCGTCTATTTTTCTGTTATACCAAAAGCCCTATTAGGGACAGGTTAGCGAATTAGCGTAAGCTAAACACTGCGGTGCAACACATCTGATAATTGTGTAACCTATTCAGTTCGTTTACTCCTTCTCTAAAATGGCCTCTGTTGTGCAAACTTTCAATAATATTTAAAAATGTAAAATTCAGTTACAGTTACAATTAATAATCTTTCTCCATTCTACAATGCTTCTTTGCAAAAGAGCTACTAAAGAATTAAGTGTTAGCTACACTTAGATTAAAAAAGCGAATTGCATGGGTTGAGTTCGCCAAGCAAAGGGTTTTTCTCTGTGCTTTAAGCATACAAAAAAGGATATGAAAACGAATTAAATGGTAACAGTATAGCTCACCTTCATTCTATAAGGGCGTAGAAACTCTTGGTTTTGTAGACTGCGCGCTGAAGACTCCCAGAAACAGTTATTCTTGTGCAAAGTTTAGAAGGTGTTCCTGCTCTTTTTCGATGCTGGTGAATGGAGACGAGGGGTGTGTCCCAATACTCGAAAAATGCACCCTCCTCTCCTCCACTACCACCTCCTCTCCTCTGTGCCCCAGAAACGGATCTTTGTGTTTTAATCTATAAATGTTGCTGATTTCATAATTACATATTAATTGTTACATATCAATTAATGTCTCGACGCGAACCGCACTGTCGGGTACATTGTATACTGTACATGCAAATATTTGTACTCGAAACGTACAGGCTATTTTGCATACTTCCTTGTAGGAGACGAGTGGAGGAAAGGAGTGAAGAATATTGGCAGCAAATACATCCTCCTTTCCTCCGTGCACCGGAAACCGATCATTGTGTCCTCCCTCGACTGTCCCAATATTGGAGGAAACGAGCGAAGGGGCTTCAAACTCGGCTCCTCCTCCACTCCGGCGAAGGATATATCGATGTATATCCTACCGCGAAATAATTTTCACACTTCTGGGTGACATCATCTTGTTCACGCCCACAGAGATCCAAGATAAAATGATTCCCTAATGCAAGATATAGCCTAAATTGTGTGTGTTTCATTAGGTTAGGCTATTATGATTGCCTACAACGGACAATAAAATGGCAGTTCGTTTTTGCGGCTCATATCCTAGAGACAAATTCGGCAATTCAAGACGGGTAAGCAGGTTTATTTATTTGCTTGTACATGAATGTTGCTTAAACTAGCATTACATTAAACATAAATAAACGTTGCAGCTACCATTATTTCGGTATGTGAATACGCATGAATTAATTTATTCAAACAATCGTTTCCAAGGGACATATTGAAATTTGACGTGAGAAATAATTGTTTATCAGGCCAAGTATGAACGCTGCCATAATGAACATGGGGAAACTGCCACAGTAGCCTACAGTCTGTATAAGGTGATTTAGTATTCTGTGTGTTCATGAATCGGGATTCTGAAATTATAGTAAATTGTTACAGAAGTTGTAAGTAAGTTGTTTGCTTATACTACAAGCGATGTTTACTTTGATCTCATGTTGCTGGTTACATAGCCTATTAATTAGTGTCTCGACGCGAACCGCAATGTCAGGTAGCTAATTTCCCCATTGAAGTCCATTAAAGGGTAACAAAACTCGCTGGATTCGCTAGACCCGCCCCTTTTGAAATTCAAAAAATGCCTAAATCTGGGCGTGATAAGATAATAATATAGGGGCTGAGCTCCAGGTATAAAACCACACCCCAGCTATTTTTTTTCATTAGTACTGTAGCCAAAAGCTAATTTCTACACAGCACTCTCAGCGGCTGCTTTATTCCACTCTGTTAGGGACGTATGTTGCAAAGTTAAACGTGTAGCATGCATGTACTAGAACTCCTGGCTGAACTATTTGACCAAAATCCCCCCTTTCTGCCACATATAGAAATAATATACCCTAAAACATAAATTCAACAATATTTTTTTTAAGTGACTTCATTAACCAACAAAATGTAAATAACTGCTCTCGTCCACAGTGAGCTGCAGCTCACACTGAACGGTGTCCTGCAGCGCGAGTAAGTTTGTTTATAAAAAATATTCAACATAAACAGGCCAGCAAGGGCACAGTGAGAACAAAGTAAACAGTTTATACTTTACTTACCTCGTCAGAATGTAAAATTATGTTTTGTTTTAACATAAAAATACAGGTAATATCCACACCATGTCATGGTTTCAGTCCCTTCTTATTTCTGTGGTCGTTCCTCCTCGGAGCGACATGAGGGCGCTCTTTGTCTTGTTTCGTCCTCCGTTCCGGGTCTTCATTTTTTCTTTCCCTAATTTCACGCACCTGTCCCCTATTACCGGCCGGCTTTTATAAGCTTGGTGTTTCCGGTGCTTAGTTGTTGTCTTGCGACTTCACGTAGCCGGTAAGGTATAGGAATTGGGACACTGCTTTGCTTGTTGTTTCAAATAAGCAAAGCAGGAAATCCCGTTTAGCTTATTAGTTTGGTTTAGATCTAGGATCTCCTTTCCTTTCTTTTGCCTTTTGCTAGTTTTGCCTTTTTGTTTCCCTCCTCTGGAGGTGTACCTCAGTTTACATCTCTTATCACTTGCTTTCCCTATTGAAAGTGAGAGGCTTTTTTGTTTTTTTTCTATTTTCCACTCTCTTGTCTCCAGAAAGAGAGAGGCGTTATTTCCTTTTCACTCAAGCCTAAGAGTTTATTTCGCCCTGTTATATTGGGGTTGCTATTCTTTAAAAAAAAAAATTTTTCCCCATTTTTCCCCCCCAATTTAGTAGCCAATTGAACCCCTATTCTAATTCAATTCCCCCCATAGCAACCGCTAGAGAATCACCGCTGCACAACCCTGTCAGCCGTCAGTAGGACGGAGATCACCACGCCCTCTTCAGAGCGCGACTCCTCCAAGGTTCCTGACCGTAGTTCCAACTCGCCCAGGGCAGTTCTATGCGCAGTGATTCTCACTGAGCCCCTCCCCCCACCCGGAAGCAGCCGCCAATTGCTGCTTCCACAGGGCGCTGGCCATGCTCGGATCTGGCAGGACCGGGGCGCGAACCCTGATCCTCGGAGCACAACTGCACCGATTGGGGTTGCTATTCTTTAGCCTTTTCTGTTGTTTATACCTCTGTCCGTGCTCTATCTCGGATCTAGAGCTAGAGGTATTTCTTTCTTTTTGTTTCGCGGTGTCTTTCCGCTTTAGTGGCTATTCCTACGGGAGTAGCTTTTCGATTCTTTTGTCGCGTCTGGTCCTCCGAACCCGACCCCCTTATACACCATGCATGCAACGCAGAGAGTAGCTCTCCACGTCCCTGTCAGATACGTAATTTTCATATGCTTTGTACTATATATTTATTTTTAATAAAGTAGCCTATATATTTATTTTTTTAAAATTAACTATCTCGCTACTTGCTAAGCTAGACTGAAAAACAAGGGACTATCAAGCTAACTATAAAAAAATATATTTACCAAAAATAAATAGGCTACACTAGAATATTCATAAAAGCTAAACTGTAAGCTAGCTATAGCCTATCGCTCGCTCGCTCTCTCTATCTCCTCTCCACGCAGATCAACAGCTGCGCTGCCCGCCCTTGCACCAAAACTTCAGGGTGTAGCCAATGAACTATCGGTGGGCGTAGCTGTACAGGTTTCTATTTCGTCACCGGGAGGAATACATAAGCGATGACATTTCTGGTCAATCACAGATTGAACGTGCAGTACCTAACGTTTTACCACTAGAGACACTTTTGAGCCAGATTCTTAAAGTTTATGCTTTTTTTGCGCTGACTGCAGTAATATGTCAATATTTGGACCAGGATCAATCAGTCATACTTAGCAAAAACCAAATCTATCAGTTCTCATCTAAAATAAGTGGTTTTAGTGCTTTGTTACCCTTTAACCTCTTGCTGCCAAACGCCCCCTAGCGGTAACACGGGCGTTACGGAAATTATTAAATTATACATTTCATTAATTTAATAATATATAATAAACTGCTCACCTCAATATTTTGATTAAATATCCTTAAGATATATCCATTCCTTCTGGGAAAGTGGTTTTTAAGCCCAAAACGTTGAGATAAAACTTAGTAAATAACGTTGGAAACTCTGACCTAATTCTCAAACATGTATTGCAGCTTGATGTCACACCATAAACAATGTGCTGGTAAACTGTTCTGCTTAAAAACTACGAAATTACCCAGGCCAAATTATACTATTTTGGACACTTCTTTTAAATTAAAAAAATTCTTCACACCGAACTAATTACTCTCCAGGGACCCATTTTTTTTCTGTGCCCCACAGAAGAAGTTATAAGATTTATTTTCATTTCAATTGTTCATGTTTAGGTATCCAGTGCACATGCTCCTCTGGTTCCAAAAGCCACGTTAAATACCCAGTGTGCATGTTCTGGTTCTGTTAGGTTATTCTGACAGGTTCCAAAAATCCCCATAGTCTAACATGGCGCCTCCATGAATTGGCGCCAATGAGTAGCTCCCATAAGAATCCATGGAACCGGTAAGCGGAAGCTGCCTCCAGTTCTTCTAATATATCTCGATGGTTAATTCCAATCGCGTATTTTATCCGTCCTCTTCTCCTCGGTCCTCTCCTGACCTGGAAATCGATCGATGTACGCCATCTTTAAGGACATTCCAAACCACTAAATACTCTGTGGAGGAGTGGGGAAGTTGGGGAACGAGGAAGCTCCCGGAGGATGCTTCAGTGAGGAAACACAAGTGTAGCCTTCATGGAAGCCTTTTCTCGGAAGGTGTGACTTGTATAAATTATCCACCACTCTCCACATCTTCCACGTCGCAGGCACACCCCTACACAAATGCAATTTTACCGTTCCTTTCCATTTATTATAAAGCGCTAATCCATACTCATTCTGTATAACTAACAAAAGCCAAGTTTATTCATGAAATCGGGGTGCTGGCGTTAAGCAGAAGTAATGCATAGGGTGCTTTACGTTTCAGTTAGGGAGATGTTTTCAAGTGTTTGTTGTATGTTTTTCAGTTTTGTTTTTTATATTTATAAATTTTTTTAGCCTACTCTTTATGATGTGTTTGTTAAACATGCAGCAGTGTCAATGTTACTGGAGGACATTATAGGAATACATACACTAACAGGACTACACAGCACCAGAGTAGGCTATATATTACTTTTAATACTGGTAAATTAAGATGTCTACTAATTCTAATTTAATATTAACGTCACGGAATGTCAGAGGCCTTGGTGGCAATTCTAAACTGAAGCAAGTGATGAATAGGTTCAAAGACTTCCAGTTTTTGATACTGTTCATGCAGGAAACACATTACTTACAAATTCAGGTGATCCGGTTGCAGAGGAGATGGCCATGGCAGGTTGTGGCTGCTTCCTTTGGATCCTGGGCAGTGCCATTTCAAATACTTAACACAGACTGTGCGGGCAGGTATGTCATTATTCAGGGGAAATTGTTGAACAAATATTTTAATCTGGTTAATGTGTATGCCACAAACATAGATGATCCACATTTTTTCCATAATGTATTCTTATCTATAACACCTCTTCAAGGGGATATTATAATAGCGGGAGACTTTAACTGTACTTTGTACTTGATCGATCCACGGGTTTTGATACCTCCCACCCTCAAACAATATATAAAAGATCTCAATTTAACTTACATCTGGAGGACAAGAAGGAGTATTCCTGTTATTCTTCTCCTTACCAAACTCACTCCCGAATAGATTATTTCCTGATATCAACAAATTTAATAAGTAGTATCCAACTGTACTTACCATAGCATTCTCCAGTCAGATCATGGTCCACTTTCAGTATCATACATTTTGAACACAAGAATTAAAAGTCCCCCCAAAGTGACGCCTTAATTCAAAATGGCTTCATGGCTCTGATTTTATACATTTTGTTGGCAGACATAGATATTTACTTTGAAATGAATACAATACAAACGTCCGCATCTGCAAGGTGGGATGCATTCAAGGCCTACTTAAGGAGGCAGATTATTAGCTACATCAGCTCAAAAATGAATCTGTATCGTATTAGGAAGTAACAAAGTGAGAGATCCATAATTAAAATTCAACAACCATCGTGTAACATAACTATATCCCACAGACATTAATAATATATTTAGAGACTATTATGAATATCTGTATAGATCTATCCCACCTTCTAGTCAGCAGATGCATATCGAGTTTTTGGATGGTTTGGAGATCCCTTCTTTTCAGAGGAGGCTAGAACAGCTCTTGATCAGCCAATCACAGATTCTGTGGACTCAATTTCTATTATGAGTGGTGGGAAGGCTGCTGGCCCGGAGGGGTTACCAATAGACCTTTAGAAACTCTTCAAGGATAAGTTGCTGGCTCCTCTTATGGACATGATAAATTAATCCTTTGACAAAGGTCGTCTTCCCCCTCCCTTCAGTCAGCTTTAATTACTTAGACTTGGAAAGAGCCAACCAGTTGTGATTCATACTGGCCTATTTCTTTGTTGAACTCCAATACAAAGATTATAGCTAAAGTCCTGGCTAGTAGCTTAGACCAATATTTACCATCACTGATCGATCTAGATTGGAACAGGTCTCTCTATTCTATAGAAAAATAGTCGCTATATCTAAGGAGCCTTCAGAAAGTAAACGTTTAGCTTGGAGTGAAGACCTAGGGGAGGAAATCTCAGAGAGGGATTGGCAGACTGTTTGCTTGAACACGCAGGTGCAGACAATAAACACTCGTTTTAAATTACCTCAGTACAAGTGGTTAATGAGGATGTATGTTACACCAACCCCACTACATAAATTCAACCCGAATATTCAGGACCAGTGCGCTAAGTGCGGTACAACAGTGGGTGCTTTATTTCACTCTCCGTGGGAATGTCCTGTTGTTCAGGGATTCTGGAAAGATATGATTGACAGGCTATCCCAGCTAGTGAGAAGGGAGTTACCTCTTAATCCCACAATTTGTATTTTGTCTGTTCTCAGAAATTTACTATCTATCTAATGCCAAGAAAAAGATGATTACTTTCAGTATACTCCAAGGAAAACTCCTAATTGCCTGATTTTTGGGAACATACTGGCAGGCTCAGCGCTAAACAGTGGATTACAGAATTATCCAGCTGTCTATCTATGGAAAAAATCACGTGTATAGTTAGAGGAAGACCCGCAGCCTTTTATGAGATTTGGACTTTCTTAAAACAGATCAAGCGGTAGACAATCCAACTTAATGTGGGTTAGCTTTAAGTGTATTATTGTCCTTTGAACTTTGCTCTGCTGTATTTCCTTATTGAATGTTTACCTTTTTTCAAAAAAAACCTTTTTTGTTATTTTAGATATTATTTGGATAGTTGTTGCTATATGTGCTTTGTTTTATGTCTTGTGCTTGTGCTTCTTAAAATGAAATAATCTGCAGTAAAAAAATAATAATTATGCAAACATTTGGCAGAGAAAAAATATTTTTTCCCCATGAGGCAGAAATGTTCATTTATCGCTTCACAGAGAGGAGTTTCCACTGTTAAAACCTTCCCACACCCATGGTAGCCTCATTATTCATGGCCCCCCTTACAAACACACACACACACACACACACACACACACACACACACACACACACACACACACACACACAATATCGCAAAGTTCACTTTAAGGGTTTCCAAAGAAATTATTTTATTTCCAAAGCAGAAAAAAAACATTTCCGAGAAGGAGACCCTTATGACATTGCCCTGGAGAAGTAGCAGCTGGTCTTCTTCATACAGAGAGAGGGAGGGGGGACGAGCCAGCTTTTTAGCTTTTTGCCATTCCT
Organism: Synaphobranchus kaupii; assembly: GCA_029718625.1. Lineage (NCBI taxonomy): Eukaryota > Metazoa > Chordata > Actinopteri > Anguilliformes > Synaphobranchidae > Synaphobranchus > Synaphobranchus kaupii. Next base: position 45,939,037 of record CM056376.1, read on the forward strand.
CCCTCTGCACACGCTCACATCACTGCCTGTTGGCAAAATCTTTTCTTTTTTGGGGGGGGGGGGTTTATGGGAAATGGTAATGAAATAACACAGTGCTGTAATAACACAGGCTGAAGACAAAACTAAATCAAGGCCTTGTAAACTGCAGGTGCAAGACAATCCAACAGTGATCCAGTGCTGGAATAACTCCAATGTGTTATTTAAAAACAAATTATAATTAAATGCTTGTCTTTTTCCTGTCGACTTTTATAGACTGAACACAGGAAACATAGGAACATTTGATAGGTATTTGATAATACTTGTGACACATATATATACACTACTCACAAAAAGTTAGGGATATTCAGCTTTCGGGTGAAATTTCAGGATGAACCTAAAATGCACTATAACCTTTACAGGTGAAATTAATTTGACCTTCTCTAAACTTTTGAATGCACATGTCCAACTATTCAATGTTTCAATACTTTTTGCACAACTTGCTGTTCTCTAACAAGGAGCTGAACGGCAAAATTCACAACAGGTGTTTGATCCATGAATCGACCAATAAATTTCCTGGTTCAATTAGAATTGGTATTTAAACAGTCCTCTTCATCATGCTGTTCACATTTTGACATCATGAGACCAAGACGACACCTAACAATTGATCAACAGTACCTCGCCATTGCGAGGCTTCAAACAGGATGTTCTCAGAGGGAAGTGGCCACTGAGCTTGAGTGTCACAGAGTGTCATCAGCAGGTTGCAACAGAGATACAGAGAGACTGGAAGAGTCACAGAAAGGCATAGAAGTGGACGTCCTTTGGCCACATCCCACACTGATGACCGCTTCATTGTGAACAGTGCCCTGCGGAACCGGATGATGAATGCCACTCAACTCCAGGCACATTTAAGGGAGGTGAGAGGCACCCAAGTGTCACGTCAGACCATTCGAAACCGTTTACATCAGCGTGGTCTGCGTGCTAGACGACCTGCAAGGGTACCTGACCACACCACCAGGCACAGGCGTCATCGTCTTGCATGGGCCAGGGAGCATTTACGCTGGACGAGGGACCAGTGGGCCTCAGTGCTGTTCTTTGATGAAAGTCGATTCACGTTGAGCAGAAATGATGGCCGCCAACGATGTTGGAGACGTCAAGGAGAGCGCTATGCATCAGCCACTGTTGTCACCAGACGACCCTTTGGTGGTGGTGGTGTTACAGTGTGGGCAGGTGTGTCTAGTCAATAGAGAACTGCCCTACACTTTGTGAATGGTACAGTGACAAGCCCATACTACCTGAATAACATCATTAATCCAGTCATTGTGCCCCTGCATGAACAACACAGGCCTAATTTCATCTTCATGGATGACAATGCTCCAGCTCATCGAGGTCGCATCATTAGGGAAAGGCTCCTGGAGACTGGGATACCTCAAATGGAGTGGCCTGCACTTTCTCCAGACCTGAATCCCATAGAAAACCTATGGGATCAGCTGACTCACCGTGTAGAGGCTCGTAACTCTGTACCCCAGAACCTCAATGACCTGAGGGCCGCCCTTCAAGAAGAGTGGGATGCCATGCCTCAGCAGACAATAAGTCGACTTGTGAACAGCATGAGACGTCGTTGTCAAGCTGTAATTGATGCTCAAGGGCACATGACAAGTTATTGAGACATTGACATTTTTGTTGTGGTATACCCACCACTGTTGTTGGCTTTTGTTTCAATAAATTGTTTGAGATGAGGAAATCACCATTGCATGCTTCTACTTAAATGCCCTACTTTCATGATACGTATAATATCACTGTAGCGTGAACTTACATTTTCCATAAATTTCACCCGAAAGCCAAATATCCCTAAATTTTTGTGAATAGTGTATATATAATCTACAAAATATCTATGCAAACACTGAGTCTCTGAGATTTATTCTTTGTGAATCCTGCAAGTGGGCAACATCTGCTCTAGGTAGATGTTTTGTACTCAAAATTTACAGAGGTTAGGATTACACAGTAAAAACAAAATCATAGAGGTTTACTATAAAATGTAAAATGTTAAGAACACAAGAGGGAGACAGAGAGCTGTTTAGATAGTCTCCCTCATGCACTGAAGTGCTCCAAGCTCAGTTGTCAATAGCAATCACAACAAAAGCAAAGCAAACGGAGGGGGAGAGAAACAAACAAAACATGTCACTCTAACTGACTTATTGTAAAAAAAGCCTGTCGCTCTATCTGCCTTATAAGAAAATCCTGCCATTCTATCTGTCTTATTGGAAAAGCCTGCCACTCTGCCTTATTGAAGAAGCCTGACACCCTACCTGCCTGATTGGAAAAGCCTGACACTCTAAATGCCTTATTGGAATAGCCTGAAACTCTACATGCCTGATTGGAAAAGCCTGACACTCTAAATGCCTTATTGGAATAGCCTGAAACTCTACATGCCTGATTGGAAAAGCCTGAAAATCTATCTGCCTTATTGGAAAAGCCTGACATTTTACCCGCCTGATTGGAAAAGCCTGACACTTTACCCGCCTGATTGGAAAACCTGACACTCTGCCTGCCTCATTGAAAAAGCCTGACACTTTACCCGCCTGATTGGAAAAGCCTTAAAATCTATCTGCCTTATTGGAAAAGGCTGACACTTTACCAGCCTGATTGGAAAAACCTGACACTCTGCCTGCCTGATTGGAAAAGCCTGACACTTTACCCGCCTGATTGGAAAAACCGGACACTCTGCCTGCCTGATTGGAAAAGCCCGACACTTTACCCACCTGATAGGAAAGGTCAGCCACTCTCTTTGCCTGATTGCAATGAAAGCAGAGAGAGAAATTAACAAAGATTCACCGATTAGTGTACTGATGTTCAATTCCTGTGTCATTACTTAGCCCAGACAGAATCTGCTGACTTTTTTCGGGTTTTCTGCGGTGTTTCAGGAGTTAAATCTGCGGAAATGTGCGGGGACAGTCATTCACTACTTATTCAATGTGTTTTGACCAAATATGGCCAAGCTAAATTCAAGCTGAGAGTACCATAGTGTTACAGGAGTTAAAAAGAAAAATCCATTTAGTCGGAAACTTTTGAATTTGACATTGTTTTATTCAATTACCAAGAATTCAAAACTCTCATTACACGTACCAGAATTGGAGCTGGAAAGTTCCTCAAACTGGCCTGGACGCAGACGGCCACGTTTGGGCTCGTTCTGTTCCCTCTCCTTGTGCCAGCGGTCTGATCGCTCCTGCAATCTGCGGACAATCGGTTATCTTCGGACGCGGGGACTGATTAGTATATTCTGCGGGATCTCTGAGCTGCGTCGAGGTGCTATAACTGGTGTTAATGAGAAGTGTTTTTTGAGTAATTAATAGGTCATTTGGTTGCTGAGCGAACCTTTAATTTGGCAGGCTGTCATTAGCAAACAGCATGGCTAATTCATCTTGCCGCAGTGCCGAGCTTGTCGCTTTAGACATACCTATTCAATTAGCGTCCTCCCCTCTCTCTTTCTCTCATTCTCTCACCTCATTCAAATTCAAACAGCCTTATGAGGGTGAAAAACTGGAACATCTGCATTGCCAAAGGATTTTATATTTGTGCGCAAATACTGCAGGTTTATAGTGCAGACAGCAAGAAACCAGGTAAAATAACTACCAAACTGCCCAAACATCATACAGATAGTATTTGCATGTGTACATCTGTGTGTGTAACTGCTCTTTCAGGACTGAACTTGTATGACCTTGATCACCAGAAGGGCGATCGGGCACAGGCGATGGGGTGACTTCAACCCGTGGAATGTCCAATGGAAATAAAATGTAGAAAAGAAATTGAATTGACCGAATTGGTGAATTGACATTGCCCTATGTCATCATAGGAAGGCACCGTTGATGACACAGCGGTTCTAGGCTGGGGAGTCGGCTTCTGTCGTCATGGAATCCGCTGCTTGGCGGCTGGGCGTGGCTCTGCCCTTCTTGGTGGGTTTTTCTCCATCACTTGAGGATTGGGTTTCATGTGTAATCATATCAGAATGTGCTCCAGTACTGCCAGGGTAATATGCACATTTAGGTCAAATGGTATTTATAAATAAGGTCCGCCCGTCCACCTTGCTCCCTCTTGCGTGATGTCATGCCGTGTTGCTCTCTCTCTTCTACCTTCCCTTTCTTTTTTCTCTTTTTTGTTGGTCTTTCAGTGATAGCCTGTATTACAAGGAAACATTTCCTCAGCATTCAGTAAACATCATACGCCCAACCAGAGATGGGTTTAATGGAGGTTGTGTGACCTCCTCGAGGTTATGGTTCTCCGCAACCCTGTGCTACTGTGGCAACAGGGAGGGAAAACAATTTAAAAGGCTTTTTTTTTTGGCCAGCTTCTCTCCGGGACCTAAACAGCTGTGAGATCGACAGAATGGCAGTGGTGCTTCACATCTGGGAGGAAAGAGGTGTGGCATGTCTTTCAGACTAAAGGTGATCAGCTTTCCAGGTGTACCATCAAGAGTGTGTGACCGAGAAGCCTTCATTCTTACAATAGGTGTGACTTTAAAGGATTTACTGTGTGTGTGTGTGTGTGTGTGTGTGTGTGTGTGTGTGTGTGTGTGTGTGTGTGTGTGTGTGTGTGTGTGTGTGTGTGTGCGCATAGCATGTGTTGTTAACATATTTTTCACATGCATATGTTCCAGGACATCCTGCTGTTTAGTGTTTAGAAAACTGTTCAAAAGCTCTATGTCATGATTACATAAAGCCAATCAAATTACAGCCTTTGCAGATCTCACACTCTAATAAGCAAATGGTGAAAATAGTAAGTGGTTTGTCTGATCAGAACAGCAGGTAAGAAAGCAGGAGAAACAGGTGCAGGTGTCTCACCTGTTGTGCAGGTACCAACAGACAGACAGCACACAACATCCACTACAGTAAGACTCAAACACATACTTTTCAAATACAGGCATAGAATCTTTATTTGATTTGTTTTTCCCCACTTACAACAAATAAAATTTCAGTTTTTTTACACACAAAATACAATTTTTTACAACAATTTTACAGCAGTGGATATCATACACATGAGCATACATGAACACACACACACACACACACACACAGATAGGGAGACACAGACATTTCCTTTCAGATACTGGTTACATAGGCAAATGTACAGCCAAAGTAAAATATGAAAAGTATAAAATACAAAGACAGAATGAAAATTTTTTTTTTTATTCAACACATTTTAATAAGCTGATGAGTTGGACTTACATACTGTCAGCAGTTCAGCATTCTTCATGTTCATTTCTATTTACCGAAATCATCATAAAACAAATATGAACATCATAAACATTTACCTTTGTTCCTGTTTACTCCAAAGAAGGAAAACGCAGAAAGAATGAACATTCCTCTTTTTATGAGTATAAAATATTTCTCAGGGTAATGACGCAGATAAATTGAGTCTCTGGTGGTCGGTCGAAGAGCAAGCGGAAACTCTCATGTGATGACAGTTGAGGGACTAAATGATTGTTTTAAGTATTTTCCTCTGAACCACTTTAATTAAATCTGACCCAATTATCTCATCTCTTCTTCATGCTTTAATTCCATTTTATTTTCTAGATGAAATACTGGAGGCCAACAACGATAAGTCAAACACAATTTAATCGGTTGATTGACTGAACTTGACATTGACCCAATGAGCGTATTCCTTAAACTGTTACATTTCAAGAACTGCACATAATGGAAAACTTTTCAGAAAAGTATGTGAAAATACATTACATTTTCCCCACAGAATTCTCTTCCAAGCAGCGATACAGCGAATGCTCTGTACTATAATAGTACAGGATGAATGTATTCCTCAAGCGTCACAAAGCATGTATACCATTTTAATTCATGTGACATAACATGTTTTTTCATAATTCGTAAGCAATCGCAATGCTTTATGAAGGACGACATTATATTGTTTTAGTTTGTTATATACATTGCTTACCATTGCACTTAGCAGACTATTACACACATGACTTGACTTAAGGCCAAGTATCACCTATATGAAGGAATGCATAACCTTGTGAAGGTTCTTGGAATACACAATATGTGAGGAGTGTAATCAGAGGTTTAAAACACATTTGCAAAGTACACGGGTTTCTGAAATCTTGGGGTGTATAATTTTGCTAATAATTAAAATCTGCTAAATTAAAATTTAAACAGCTTATTCCATCAAGGGCATAAAATGAATTCAATTTTAGAATTGTATAATTTGTACAATGAAAATAGAACCTATGTTTCCATAAACCTTAAAAATCACAGACATAGGGGATAGATTAAAAAAACAGGGTTATTCAGATCTGATCAGACAGAAACGCTTGTTTAGAGGTCAATCAATGGAAATATTTTGGTGAGTTCTGCCTAACGATCTTCTCCAAATTAAATGTCTGAAAAGTAGACTTGCCACACAGAGACAAGCCCATTGGCTCCTGCGTGGCTTCTGTTAGCAAGAGAAATGTCTAATTTAATACCTTCTTCTTCGCAGACGTGTACAAAGGGAGAGTTTCCGAGAAGCGATCAATGCTTTCCCTTGGGTCCCCGCTAAAGAAGCAATTATGGGCCCTCTGGAAAAAGAGCTCCAGAAAGGTAACGCATAAAAATTACAGGGCACTGAAGTGCCAAGTGCTGCTCGGATATCCACGTTGCCATGGAAATGAGGTGGCCAGGGAGCTGAGTCTCTGATCTGAGATCAGTCAGCACTATATTTCACACATGATTTCATACAGATAAGTGCTGAGCTGGGGTCAGTGGCGATAAATGAGAGAGAGAGAAAGATAGAGAGAGGGGTGTGGAAAGTGACTCAAGCACGTCACTGCCTTCTGAGCACAAGGGGTTCATTCCAATTGTTTATTTTATCCGTCCTCGTCTCCTCGCCTGACCCGTAAATCAATCGAGGTTCGCCATTTTTAAGGACATTCCAAACCGCTAAATGCTCCTCAGACGAGCAAGGAGCGGGGAACAAGGAGGCTCCCGGAGGATGCTTCAGCAAGGAAACACAAGTGTAGCCTTTGCAGAAGGTTTTTTCTCTGAACGCGTGACGCATATAAGTTATCCACCTCTCCACATCTGCCACATGGCGGGTACACCCCTACACAAATGCAGTTTTACCATTCCTTTACATTTATTATAAAGCGCTTCAATCAATAAGACACTCATTCTTTATGACTAACAAAAGCCATGTTTATTCATGAAAACAGGCGAAAAACATTATAGTTAAGCGCAAAAGAATAATATTTCTGACGTTTTTGTTTCCCATGTCATTCAGCTTGTTACTGCATAGAAAACGCAATGTTCAACGCTTAATGTTAACCCCTGTCCTTTCAAACAATACTTAGTTGAATGCTTCCGGCAAATTACTCAAAAATATATGGCTCTACAACCGCCATGTTTTCAACTGTATGTTCCTTTGCGTTCAAACCCTTTTTTTTCCTCACTCTTGTAAGACAGAAATAATATTTCAATCTATTTATGTGCATTTGCTGTCTTTTACCGATGCAACTCATATGTTTTAGGCTTACCATGGGCTACATATTTCATGTGTACATATTTCATATTTCATTAAACAGCATCCAATAAAACAGTAAATCCCATTTTCTGTGCAAAAACAAGCTTTGAGACAACAATCCTGTGCAATGGGTTACAAGACAGACCACTTGACTGCTGATACAGCTGTGCAACACGTCATTAGTGGCCTAATTGATGACGCTTGACTGAGGGAGGACGTCCCATTCGCTTAAAGGGATAGTTTGGAATTTTGGACATAATGTCTCAATTACGACTTACCCATGATGTAGTTGATTGATGGAAACCATTTTCAGCTAATTCCTTGCTGTCCCTTCTTTTGGACACACACACACGTTGCTAATGCTAGCGCAACTCTATGGTAACCGGTAGCATCCACTACCAAATGCACTTAAACACTCCACAGTGCACCCAAAGCAAATAAAATACGATGACAGTCTATCGGGGTTATTTTGAGTGTTTATACCATCATTTTTGAAGTCAAACTATCGTTGAATCCTTTACTTTGTGTTGACCTATATTCTCTGTGGAAGTACGGCGGCAAAGCAAATGTGGCCATTGCAACTTGTTGCTCTTCTTTGTTGTTGTAGTCGACCAGTGCCGGCACTACATTCGTAGGTAACGTAAAGTATCGCTCCGCCGCTGTACTTCCACAGAGAATATAGGTCAGCACAAAGTAAAGGATTCCTCCATCCTCGTATCTCATCCTTGCATCCCTTCCTCGCGTCCTCCATTGTGTGGAGCTAAGGAGCGAGGAAAAGATGCAAGGAGTGAAAATAAGCAATCGGAATGAACCCAAGGTTGATGAACAAGTCTGGCCAAGCAAGCAGTTTCTACTGGGTGTACCTCACAAACAGCAACCAAGGGATGCCCTCAGAAGGCTACTGAGAGCTCTCATTTAATTCCACCGTCGCCTTAAAGACAAAGTAGTTATAAGGCTTTGAGTTTCTAAAATGTATTCATAATTTTACTTGTCAAGGCTTGACAGCAAGGTCACAGTTATTGATTTACTTTAAACACATTGTTCATGTTTGGCATGAGATAAGAGCTGCGCTGCAAAGACAGATCCTTAGAGGGTAACCCACAGTCAGAGGTTAATTATAAATATTTGATATTTCCATATTGATGTAAAATGAAATCCAGGAGCTGAATATTTGAATGTGTGGTGTTGGAGTACAGATACTAGATTCTATTTTTTTTAGCCAGAGGATATCACTGATAATTAGGAAATTACGAGATTTTATCTGGTTGAGGAGTTTTAAACCTATATAAGTGCCATGAACATTGCAATGCATCTTAATATTTAGAGTTCAGAGGGCTTGCAGTGAGATTTATTGAAAAGAGTAAACAATGGTCGCAATGCACGAGCAGGCCAGGATAAACGAGGCAAGTAAAAATACACAGAGACACATTGCATTGTTTGTCTTTTTCCTTTGCAGGAGCAAAGCAACCCCGCTCAATGGATTATTCCACCAATAATGAAATGAAAAACATTTAAGTCACGCTCCCTGACCTGGCCTGTTTGCAAAGGGGGCTCGGATTTATCGACGCTGTCCTTTTCATCGGATCAATTTTCAGACGGATTCTTATTGTCCGTGCTTTTCCTGAACACGGCAAACTGGTCAGCGTTAATGCAGCTGTTACCACAGTTTATACAAGCTCATCAGGGATAAAATACACCCTGTTAGAGTCCATTATACTCTGCCAGTGTTGATTGACAGGACAAGGCTGCACTGAAAACATTGCAATTTTCAACTGCGTTGAGTATTAACATGAACACAGTATTACGAAGTGTTTGTTTCAAATAATTTTAGAAATCACTAACTTAATGTCTGAACAAATTGGAAAGACAAATGTGTTTTTTCCCCTCTGTTCCTCCAACTAATCTTCAATATAGACAAATAAACGTGAGTTCACACTCCCAGAAGAACAACGGTTGATAAGAGTGCGTTTAATGCAGATTAGCAGTTAAAGATGAGGAAGCTACAAAAATAATGCCCATTTGAGGCCATTACCAAAAGAGCAAAATTCATAGTTGGCTCCTAAAATCTAAAAAATATCAGTTTTTTTACACCGCGATTGAACGAAAATAGCATATAAAAAAAATAAGATTCAGAAGCCATTCAGGATATCACGCTTATTACCATGAATTCTGATATTTATAATTGCAACATGTAACATAGTATTATGAATCTTCTTATTTACATTTCTCAGAGATAATTCAAGATAAACTACCACATAATATTACATTTTCTTGCATAAGGAGATGAAGACTGGCTAAGTGAAGTTCCACACAGGAGAGCACGTGTCTGCATTCGTCAAGGTCATGTCAAATAACTACCAAACACCGATTGGAGGACTGAAATTTGAGGACACACAAAGGGTTGTCTCCCTATCAACTCTGGAGCTGCATGGAGGTCTCATTTAGGGGACATTTTCACTTTCAAAGCTTTAGATTGCCACTGTCGGAAGGACAGGAAAGAGGCTGCTCATTGGTGACTTTTATAAAACAAATTTGCGTAACACTCATCTTATTTCACTCCCAACTGCACCACACGGGCCCACATATAAAAATAATACACAGATACACTTGTGTTTTGACAGTTAGACGTATTTTACACCATTTTTTTGTTGTTGTTGTTTTTGTACTTTAATATACGGAAAACGAACACCGTGATATTTACAGTTAGACGCTGCACTGTGGGGTGATCATTACAGTACGTTTATCACACACACTGAAACACACTGGAGGTCACATTGGGTGGAGGGTTGTGATTAATCCAGAGAGCCTGACAGGACGGGAAAAGCACTCAAGGAGAAAGAGGTTCTACCGACGCAGCTGACAAGAAGCGAAGCACAGTCGCGTCATTCACCTTGACCCCCACCCCCCACCAGCAAACCCAAAAAAAGACTGAAACCAATTAATTTTTTAATTTAGCCCATGAAACAGAAAGAAAAGGAATCATTAGTCATCCCCCACTTGACTCTTCCTATTTTCTCCTGACTGTACTTTAGCCCTAAAAGATCAAGAAGAACATGGCGGCTCTTCAGGAAAGAAAAACACCATCAGCGGAGCAGCGACGGGGAGGGGCGATTCCCCAATTTGTTAACCCCCCCCCACCCCCCTGTCACACCCCCCCTCCCCCTTATTTCTCACTGCCCGTCCAGCACGGCGTCCAATCAGGTCGCGTTCTCCTCTTCATCGTCGAAGAGGTAGTTGAGCGCGATTACGGCACTGATGAAGTCGCCCAGCTCCACAAAGTCGGCCGTGATGATGTTGATGCCACTCTCCCCGGGACGCTGGGACCGAATCCAGTGCATCATGAGCGGGAGCGCCCTAAGAGGAAACGGGGGGTGCAATGGGACAGGCACCGTTAGCACCTCAACCTCCTACAGCATCTAGGTCTGAGTGTACCTGCTTTAGTCACAGGCAAAATGGTGATTTGTTTTTTTGTTTTGTTTATTTGATAATTGTCTGGAGATGTCTGCATAGCTGGGGTTTATTTACAGCTGCTAGCAAATCACTTTGCCTTTGTGTAAAAATCTGATTCACTGTAAAACTGATGTTGCTGTCTCTCAACTTGTGAAATAACGAAACATGCTGGTGCATTGTTAGACAAGGATAATCCATCCTGCTGAGACAGTCTCCTGTCCTCCCTCACTGGGCAACACACTATGGCCAATTACACATCACCTGGCAGTCTAGTACGGATTTGAGTGAAGGCGACCGGACACATACTGAGGTCAGCTAAGAGCCTTTCAAAATGCAACCGTAATTACGGTATAGACCTTTAACAGGTGCATTTAATGATCACTGCTGCTCCTTATTTATTTAGAACATTCTTGTTCAGCTGGCAGTAATGATATTAGGATCTTAGCATTTAAGTGAAGGATCACAATAATAATGTTTTTTTTATTTTTTATTTCTGTTTAAAAACCACTGGGTGGAAGACAAGGTTTGTTTTATGCCCGTAGAATGAGGTCACTTGTGTTTATCCTCTCAGAACTGACACTGTAGATGCAAAGTTGAACTATGCAGACCGAAATAAATAGGCGAAATGAAGTAGCCAACTTTAATTTAAAAAAAATGTACAAAAACAAATAAAAAGAATAATAATATTGGGGAAATGGTTTAACCGTAACGGTTTCTTCTTCTTCTTCACCCAGAAAGTGGCACAAAGTGCTCTTCATGAAGTAACTGCGCACAATTAACACTCCTCCATTGCCCTCCATGGTGCACTCCCCCCACGAGAGCGGGGGATTTCTGCACGCGGTCGTAGAGAGCAGCGACGGGGCTAGGGCTGGTACCGCGTGACTCAGAGCGGCGGTTTCGCTCAGCGCCACGGCCGCCGATGACTCAGGGAGGCTGGCGCTTTGAATCTGACCTGAAAGAGTGACGCGCCGTCTCTCTGAAAGGAGCCGCGTTCCCAGTGATGATCGGGTACGCTGCGCCTTCCCACCGTAACCCACTGACTATTTAGCAAACTGGACTGCATCGCCGGTGAGTCACCGCATGTTCTCCTCCTCGTCAGCCTCACATTTGCATGCACTCATCCCTGTTAATTGATTGCGGTTATAGGCAAAACCCGTTATTTCCCAAATCACAAAACCTTTTAGGGGTCGTGAGGAAAATGTAGGATAATAAACACCTTTACTATCACACAATAGTCGCTCAGTAATCAATAAAATTTGATAACTTGACTGGGCCAGACATCGTATGATGTGTGCAAAGCTGGATATTCCACTTCGAGGGCACAGGGAAATGGAAAAGGCACTTAAAAAGGGGAACTTTATAGAAATGTTCAGAAATATTCTCTTTGGACAATGATGACATTATAATCAGCCTATTCAACACCAATGTCACATGCCAAGTCAAACCCATCAAAGGTAGGCCTAAGTTTGAATGCTGTGTTTATATCGCAATTTTTTTTCCTTTTTGTGCCCACCATGGTATAGATATGCGTTCAACCTCAGGTGGCTGTTGAAAGTTATATCGCTATAATCTCATATGCATGTGTGCGTGCTAATCAGCGTGAGCCTTTACATTCATTGTCCGTGTTGAGTAATTGGATTCTGTGCTATACACAATCCCCGTTAGGCATTTTTGTATAGGATTGACAGACAAGTGATTTAGTTTTAGATTATTCTGTATGGGGACAACATTGTTGTAGGGGTGTTCTCATGTTATCATTGCATTATGGTTATGTTATAGGCAGTCTGTTGGAGTGCGCTATTGCCGTTATGGGAAAGAGAAAGCCTGCGCTTGTATGTTGAAGGCGAAATTAGAACATAAGTAGAACGGAAAGGCTGCCACATGGCACTCGATACTTTAAAAGCTTCTAAAAATAATGCGGCTCAGTTTAACTCCCTACAATGATCTTTCTGTTGGCCTTTCTAACAGGCGGATACTCCGAATTCGCACTAATTTCTGCGAGTCCCACGGTCCGGTTGTTAAATGCCGTGCCGCGATCATGTTTATGGCCGGCGGGAAATCAGGTTATTGCACGTTGCCCCTAGCTAATGTCCAAGTTTACGCTTAAGAGAAACAGCACACGAACACCTCTATCCTTTTAGCACATGCAATACTAATAACAAAAGCAATGATTGGTGCAAAAATAAATACCGTGACCATACCATTGGTCATGTTCTTGGTTTTGCATGTGCTAAAAGGTTTTTGCACACGCTAAAAGTTTTCATAAATCAAGCCCTAAATGCACGGCTGAACTGCGCCAACATGGAAATACAAGTAGGAAGGTTATTTTTAAGGACATAAAATGCTATGCATGAAATAGAAATTAAAATAAATTGTCAATTTTTGATCTCACCTGTTACACACTCACAGTGAAAGGGGGTCTTTTATGGTGAACAAACACTAGTGCACCTGTGCAATTGAAGGCATCTATGTGGAGAGGTGGTGCAAGGTCAGTGAATGAAACAGGACTTCCCTTGTGTCCCGCCTTATTTGCATGAGCTTTCTGTTCCAAATTAAACAAAAGAAGCCTGAATACTCACTGTTGCATGCTATTGTTCACAGGAGACCAAAGGCTTTTGAAAACAAGCAGTGAATCATTTTTACATTTTTATTGTACAGAACCTTTTGTTGCAATAATAACTAAGAGCCTTGTATAATATTAATAATAATTATTATTATTTTTTGGCAGGCTTTTCTGCTTTCGCCTGCGTTAAAAATTAAACCTAAAAAGTAGGGGCTAAACTGGCAATGTAGTGATAAAATCATGGCAGCACAAGTGGCGAATAGTTTTTTATTTTTAATTGGGGGTGGACAACCTCAAAAGGACCTTGCGTGAAAACGGCTTTCCGGCCCCGCCCTACCCTGCCCTTACCTTTCGGTGATGGTCTCCCTCAGTCCGCTGGCCACGCCTTTCATGACGGTGCTCGCTTTGGGCGTGAGCACCACTTGGGAGACGAAGAAGGTACCCTTGCGCCGTCGGTCGGAGACGGAGGCCTGCAGGAACTGGACCAGCTTCTCCGGGTCGGTGGTGTTGGCCCACGGCGCCGGCATCATCTGCCCCGGCCACAGGAAGGGCACCTCCAGCGCCACGGGGTTGTGGTAGAACACCAGCACCTGGTGCTCCTTCTCCCACAGGTACTTGAGCGTGACCTCCTGGGCGAAGAGGGCGGGGCAGAGGCGGTCGCCGAACACCTCACGCAGCATGCGCACCAGACTCTCGTGGTGCTGGTTCTGCACGCCGTAGAAGTGGTTGAAGTCCAGGAAGACGGCCTCGCGGGGGTGGCCGGACAGGAAGGCGCTGATCTGCTCCAGGCCCTCCCTCACCTTGGCGCTGAAGAGGCCGTGGGCGAAGTAGAGCTCGTTGTCGGGGTCGCGGGGCTTGGTGGAGATGCGCAGGTCGAAGAAGCGGACCCCGGCCTCCAGCTGGCTGCTGAAGTTCATGGTCTGGGTGGCCAGCCACTTCCTCATCAGCTTCTTGGCGACGGTGCCGAAGACCGAGACGAAGTTCTGCACCGTCTCAGGCTGCTCTGGGCCCACGGGCGACGACTCATCGATGTAGAAACTGAAGGAATCATGGGACCCTGGGAGAAACGACACTTATTACAGAGCAACCTACCAGCTGATTTTCTTATAAAAGTGCACAAACGTGTACCTAAGAGAATTGATGCAGTTCTAAAGGCAAAGGGTGGTCACACCAAATATTGATTTTATTTAGGTTTTTATTTAGGTTTACTGCTCTTTATAGTCAATTGTTTGATATTTAGAAACTTAATTTAATTTATTTTTGAAAGCACCTTAATTATTATTATTTTTATTTTTTTTCCATGTGCCTAAGACTTTTGCACAGTACTGTATACTCCAAAAGGAAGAGTGCTGTCCTTAACCTTTATTTTATCTGGTTTACATAAGATAGTATGTTGTGCTGCAAGCTAGCTAGATTTAGCAACTTTGAGATAACATTGTCAATGCTTAGCTCACACGTGTGTGGGAGGGGGGTACCAAACATAGACTTTATAATAAGGTATAATACACCTACTACAGGCCTAGCTGTAGTACCAGGGCCAACAAAGGTGTGCTGCCTTACACTGTCCCTCTTCCACAGTCAACAAAGAAATTAGACTCTGGCAGAAGCAAAGAAAAATGATCTGAGGTCCATGTTAAAATACATGCCTGCCATAGACACGGGGTGCATCCCAATATTTAAAAAATGCACCCTCCTTTCCTCCACAACCACCTCCTCTCCTCCATGCCCCCAGAAACCGATCTTTGTGTCTTAATCTAATGTTGCTGATTTTAACCGCAATGTCAGGTACAGTGTATACTGTACATGCAACTACTTGTACTCAGAATGTACTTGTACTTCCGGGTAGGAGACAAGTGGTAGTGGGGGAGTGACGAATATTGGGATGCAACCAGGGAGTACTACATGGTAATATGCAAAGATTAAATCAGCTACTGCCTGGTCAGCTGAGGCATGTTTTGGGGCAAGGCTTTGACCACACACACACACACACACACACACACAGGGACTATGTTTAAATTAGAATATTATGCCCATCAACATTGACACGCACAGACACATTTGAACTATGCTTGAGTTAGAATAGTCCCATCGACATTGGCACACACACACACACACACACACACACACACTGGGACTATGTTTAAGTTATAATAATGTAATGTAATATGCTTTTTTGTAAACTCATGTGCTTCTGTCCTGTCTTGTTGTCCTGTTATTGTATTGTACACTGACTTTGTTTAAAATAGTAATAATAAAATATATATATACGTATATATACGTATATATACAGTGAGCACCATAATTCATTGGACAGTGACACATTTTCTGTTATTTTGGTTCTGTACACCCCCCCAATTCCCATAGAGATCCATTCAAATGCAGAGAAGTTATAGTATTGCTTGTAAGAGTACCAGAAAATAAGATATCAAGAGTCTTTTGATATTGTTGGGTCACAGACATCAGGAAGTCATGGCATGCAAAGGATATGCGACCAAATATTAAAAAGTATTACTTTATTCTACATTATGTTAAACTGTCCGATATTTTTTGATGCCCGAGAATGGGGGGGACTATGTACAAAAGGTTCTATAATTTCTAAACGGTTCATCCGATATGAATGAAAATACCCTCAAATTACTGCACTTCAACCTCATTATCATTGTATCCTTTCAAACTCAAAGTGCTAGAGTAGAGAACCAAAATAACAACAAATGTGTCACTGTCCAATAAATTATGGTGTTCACTGTATGTATGTATGTATGTATATACATACAGACGGGTGACAAATTAAAGGAAAACCCCCTAGAGTGAGGGGGTCCGGAGGCTTTTATGCTGTGGGGGGCATTTTCCTGGCATGGTTTGGGTCCACTTGTCCCCTTAGAGGGAAGGGTCACTGCTAATCAATACAATGTTATTCTGAGTGATCACCTTTATTCCTGGTAAAATAAAGGCTAATAAAATAATAAATAAATCCTATGATGAAACATTTCTATCCTGCTGGCAGTGGTCTCTTCCAGGATGACAATGCCCCCATCCACAGGGCACGGTGGGTCACTGAATGGTTTGATGAGTATAAAAATTATGTGAATCATAATGGCCTTCGCAGTCACCAGATCTCAACCCAATTGAACACCTATGGGAGATTTTGGACCAACATGTTCGACAGCACTCCCCACTACCATCATCAAAACACTAAATGAGGGAATATCTTTTGGAAGAATGGTGTTCCATCCCTCCAGTAGAGTTCCAGAGACTAGAATCTATGCTAGATTAGAGGTAGAATTTATGCGAAGACGCACTGAAGCTGTTCTGGTGGCTTGGGATGGCCCAACACATTACTAAGACACTTTATGTTGGTTTTTGATAATGTATTTTGATATCAGCCAAGTGAAATTAACATCAAGATTTTTAACTACTAAAATAACTGCAGTTTTCAGTAAACAATATTATTCGATTCACCTTCAGTGACAGATAGAACCTTCTAATTCTCAATCAAAATTACCTCTTCAGAATTAGAAGGTTCTATCTGCAATTTTGGCTCTTCAAAATACCCCACTTACAAATTTCACAACATTTTTATACTTTGCATTTGAAGTACACCTAAGATGAGGGACAAAATAAGAAATAACAGAATAATACACTATGAAACATTTTTGAGATGTGGGGAGTGAAAACTTTGATGCTCAATATCTCAAAACTATGCCTAACGCAGATAGAACCTTCTAATTCTAAGCTCACGATATAGCGTCTTTCGCCCTCTCTGCCGTTGGCAAGCATTAACATTTCAAACAGAGCCCTGTCTCTTATCCATTGCCCTCTGCCATTTATGAGACCAGACCATGGTAACAAGACGGGTAGATTTTATTACCCTGCTTTCCCCGGTCTCTCACCCTTTGGACCTTTTCACTGTCCTTGTCAGTTTTCGCTAGCACTAAACTGTAAAACGCCTACATCTGTACAATATCATCTAACAAGCCCCCCCCCCCCCCCCCCCCCCACTCAGGCCTTTTTGGAGATCACTTTTGTCAAATCACAGAGTGAAATAGTACTGATGCCTGTATAAGACTTTTAAATGCACCATTTACCATGCTATTTAAAAATATCTTCTCAAAGTTTCTTTTTGACATCCAAAATGAAAGTGTACATTGTTCAGTAGCGCAGTTTTTAATGTTTCATACCATCTGTGTCAATTAGCATACATTAGCATGCAGTAGACAGACCAGACAAAGCTCAAAAATTGTTCTCAAGTCACTGTTTTTAGCATAATTACAGGGCTTCACTGAACGAACTAGATCATTTGCATAATTGCTTATCTTTTAGGCGGGGGTGTGTTTAATTTGGAACAAATCCTCAAAAACGTAGGTTATTGTACTTTTGTTTAATTATACAGACAAGCGATGCAATTAAAACACCCGGTCACGAGTACTGTGGCAGTATGTAGTACATTCAGCTGTAATTTTAGAGATACTCCCTAATTTATTCAATGGCTGTGGTTAATTGTGGGATGCTCCCCAGGGAGAAATTCAGGATATAGCCAGCAAAGCATGATGGGAGAGTGAGGCTTCACGAAACCGAAGTTAACTTATACGGAGCTACCGTATGACGTCAGTGACTCGTTACCATTATTATCATTACGTTCTGCTGTGGAGAGCAAAATCCTTTTGATTAGATGAAATGCATCAATGACTGGCAGCTCAGTGTAGCTCCTCCCAGTAGAGGTCTCAGCAAACCAGAAGCTTCCTTCACTAGCTTGGGGTGAAAATAATTCTAATTTTGGGCATTTTGGACACCGGCATTACACAGCGTTAACAGATTGGCCACACGTTTTCAACCATGACCCGGCCATCTGCAGGACACAAACACACTGCACGCCAAAAACACACAATTACCGTGCCGAGCGTGAGGCCCGTAGGGAGCCAGGGAAAAAGTGATCTGGCTTTTGGAGATGACAAGCTTCAGCGGCAGGCACAGATGCCCTCAGTCAAGCTGCTGAGCACCTAACACCTACCTCACTCTGTGACCTCCAACAGTCCACAGTCTTTGGCCCAGGTCACGACTGAGGTGGAGACACTGCGTGTTTGGAGCTACTGACCCTTCCAAATCTGGCTGTACATAAGTGACCCCAAAACATACTAAACTTTAATTTATCACCAGATAACTCCAGCTACCTCTGATCTAAGGGGTGTAAATGGATGTTATGAAGGATGGTGTGCAGATACTGAGCTGTACTGGGTTTGGTTCTATATTAAATACTATTGTATTGTACTGAATTATGCACTCCCGGTTGTACCCATAAGTGTCATGAGCCAAAGAGGAATTTCTGTTCTGTGAAATGTTTTAACTATTTTCTAATGTAACCATTAAAACATTAACTTACATTCGAAAAGTTTTCTATGTCTACACATAAACACCAAAATGAACTTTAAGAGCACTATTAACTCCAACAGAGTGCACATGGTCTCAATATAATTTCTGTTTGAGCTCATCTAGCCCGGAGCATCTTGCTGTATATATAAATAAAGATTTAGTCACATCTCTAAAGTCAGCTATGGACACTTTAAACCCCTTGGCACAGATGGCAAATTTCACCTATTTAGGGGGTGCTCTGTTTAAGGCTTTAAAACTCCAGGTGTGAGCATCACATAAACTTGGTAAATGGGTTAAATGAAACAAGACAGGTGTACCATTTACAATACAAACTTAGATTTGTTTATTTTCATATTTAAGTCAAAATAAAGTGCCACAAATGCAAAGAAACTTTGGAAAATTGTTTTTAAAAATGTTTTTTATTTTTATTTTTATTTTTAAAACATTAACTTACATTCGAAAAGTTTTCTATGTCTACACATAAACACTAAAATTAACTTTAAGAGCACTATATATACAAGTATATACCATAAGTGAAATCGGTAATATATATACATTTCCTGGATCATAAACTCCATGTCCACAAGTTTTGCAAAATCTGAGGATGATATGCAGAACTACTAAAGGTCTATGATGCAAAATATAGCAGTGTACCCTGTTGTCCATTAGTGTCTCCAAATCTATCCAAATGGCTAAATTGTGCACTGGTCTAAATAAAAAACAATTATGATATATGTAACCACAAATCAACAGTTTTGGCTCATAAAACTCACTTTTGCATAATTTTCAAGCGGGAATTACTATATTTTCATCAGTATAGGGGGGTAGATATCTATGGGTCCAAAACCCCTATGCAAAACATGTCATAAAATTAATACATTAGTTTTGTCCATTACAAAGCATATACATTTGCTCCTTCTGATGGCTTAAGATAAAAAACACTGATATCAGTGTTACATACACCTAAATATGTTGCCTAATCATTCACTCTTGTACCTCAATAAAACATCACTTGTCCCTGTCCTCTACAGTATGTATACTTTTGTCCTGGGATTGCATTTTTCTGTATTTTTTAAATTTTTTAAATTTTCCTATTCATAATGACTCCAAGGAAATTTTTACCTTAATCTACCACATATCAGCGCACAGTAAATTGGAATGAGCATTTGTCATGCCCTAAGAGACAAGTATATACCATAGCCTATATTATGTACGATAACATGAACATAAAATAGTATTCCACCATCTGCAAAATGCTGCCAAATGCTCTATCTTCAATGAACATCGGTAGCCTACATCAAAAATACATTAAATGATTGCACTACAGTATGTGAAATGCACTTAAAATTTGAAAATAACAATAGGGCTATCAAACATATTGGAAAGACAGTGCTCTAGTGGAAACACGAACGTACATATGTAGCCAGCGAGACCAACGGTATTTTAGACGCAAAAATACTTACATATAGGAAAAGGGAAACTCCCCTACCTAAAGCGTATTCTATAGAGCTTGCGTAATACTAGACTGTTAAAACGAAAACTGCCGTTACTCTGGGCTGTAGTAAATTGTAAAAAGCACCTAAAAAGACATGGCATATACCGTTGCTAAGGTTATAATGTACTCCATTGGATAAAAAAGCCGACAATTAAACCAGAATGAACTGTAATGAATGAGACAGGCTTACAGGGCATGGGGGTATTACGCGTCGACATTTTAGATAGTGTAATAGCGGTGTTGTATATTTCTCAAACCGATTGTACCAGACAATAAATGACCACTGAATTTTGGAACATCTCGATGTGTAAAACCGATGGTAGGATTGTATATTTATTTCATATTTAGTAGCATATATTGCTAGTAGAATACATGGTAGAATATGACAGTACTTTCACAGTTTATTTTGAATTTGAGTGAGCAGGGCTTTTCACGGCTTTTCTGGCATACGTCAGGCTATTGTTGGGTTTATCTCGTTGCTATGACGTTATTCTAATTTTATATGATGAATAAATATATTTATGAACTCAGACGCTATTGTCCACTATGTCACGCATGGGTAGGTATAGACTAGGTGGGGGGTTGCTTGTTAAATGGACTTGCTATGGGGAAATAGTGACACTTAGAAACTCGGTATTCAGCAAAAATCGTCACGAACCGTCTACCAATAAAGTTAAAACACAGAGTTTGTGATTTCCACTAATAGTTTGACTGCAGTAGCAACGAATGTCTCAGTTGAGCAAAAACGCAAAGGAGTTAAACATCTTTAGAGGAAAAGCAGGCCTGAAATCGAACAGCAACACCAAACCACAACATAAAAGTTGTTGAAGTACAGGGGTGTGTAATAAAAAATACTCAACACGTTTTGCTAGCACACAAATTTTCCAGGCTCCTAGACCGTAAAATTTGAGCAGATTGAATACTGTCACTGATGCCTCCCGTTTTCAAGAGTGTGGAGAGAGAAGATCCAGATTGCTGATTGGGGCCATTTCGCACATCCTCCCTCAGCTGGTTCTGCCCTGTCATGACCTTCAGCCAGCTCCAGAGTGCAGGCCGCGAGTCAAGTTCCCATCCCAGAGCGGCGACCACAAGGTTAGAGTCAAATCAATGAGGGGACAGCGCATTTCCAGACTTGACTCGTGGCTCACAGCCCCGACACTTGATCGGCTGGGAACAATGACTACGCCAAAACATTCTGACAAGCACACCCTCACCGCACACAAACACACATGTATGATAACACATGCATGAACACATAATCTAATGCACACACATACTGTAAATACAAACACGCACACACACACAAACAGACCCACACCCATATGCTAACGCATGCACAGACACACACACAAACCCACGTATGTATAAACACACTAACACATGTATGCTTACACATGTGTGAATGCACAAACTTACACACATACACAATTACATGTACACAGAAGCACACACACAAACACGATTGCATGCACACACATGTGCACGCGCGCACACACACACACACACACACACACACACACACACACACACATATAATTAGTCCCCCTATATTCCTGTTGACCACCTACTAGTTTCCCTACTCCCCATAGATCACTCTTCACTCCCCCCATAGATCAATCCTCCCTCCACCCTTAGATCCATACAGGGTGTACACAACACTGATACAGACTGAGTGTTCCTTTGAAAATTAACTCTATAAACTTCACCCTAGTGGTTGAGATGTATCCGTCTCAATTTCAGTATTCATGTTTGTCTGAAATTATAAACTACAGCTTTAAGAAAACCCTGTAAATTTTGATGCAGTATTGTTTAAAAGGGTAGCCTCTTGCGAAAACCTCAGCTTTTCCAGTTACACTGCAATGCAATAAAATAGGAGGGTGCTATTAATAGCCCAAAGCACTTATGACCCTCCTCTCGCCACAGCCACAGACTGTAAAATGCACCGTTAATACACACTAAGAAAATCATGTTCACGTATAGAAACAAAAATTTTTTTTCTAAACGTTGTTCAAATGAGCATTCACCATTTTCCCTTGCTTACTGTAATATTTTACAGTACCTGATGCACTTTTGGTTTAGAAGACACCTAATTGTTTTCTACAAAATTTCTCATATAAATACGTTTAAGAAACCAAGTACTAACCAGTATATTCAGCTACAGCTGTTTTCTGATTAACCCTGAAGAGTTTATCTTATTATTTCGCTAAAGTTCTGTACAGTCGACATTTCCACAGCGACCACCTATCGCACTTAGGGCTGAAATACGTTGCCGTTGTTATGTAAAAATGCACGCTTTTGTAAGTTTCTTTTTTAAACGTAATTAAATATATTAGGCTACTTATGTTATGGTTATTATGTATATACTGTATGTGACTATTCTGAAATAAATGTATTCTGTTGCAATTTCTTGAATGATACAGCTTCTTCAATTCAAACTTTTAACCATGGATGTGCAGGAAATATTTTTTGAGAAACATTTGAGTGACATTTAAATAAAACTAAAGACATTTTTCAAAATGCACTGCTTTGAATTATATTTATCATTAGATTTTACATATCTCAGTATATTCAGTTTTCGTAAATGCTGGTTTCACTGGCTGAATAAATCCTACCCTCTCAACCAGGAGATGATTTATGTTGAGTTTTCTGGAAAAAATACCTGGAGGTGAATTTCCCCCCACCCACATGCAGTAAAATCTGAATGAATTAAATATGAAACATTTTAGTCCCTACTTCAGCATTCAGTACACAAGACATGAACAGCTTTGACTGATATTATAATGAGAAACCAAATAAGTTCTGTTGAATAACGTACGATTTCACTTCAATGGCACAATGACATTTTTGGAAAGGCTGCTGTTAAAAGGTTACATTTTGGTTATGAGAGTTTCAGCTGGGAGGTAGGGGTGTGCAGCGATGCCACTATCTGTATCTGTATCTGTTGGACCATCAAAATTATCTGTATCTGTATCTGTATTTGGATAGAAACAGG